>JARKHS020010264.1:12500-92500 GCA_030143305.2 Amblyomma americanum | reverse complement strand
TGGCCGACCTGGCTTGACCGCTGCAACTATTGCGCCAGGAGTGATATAAGGTCTCGCTGGAATCACCTCCATCGCCTCCCTCCAGCCAACGGATGGATTTTGTCACTGACGACACATTTTTTTTCCTCCCGATAAGGCTTTTCAATTCTCTCGCTTTAAAAACAACCCCGAAGCTGCGTTTTTCTGCGGCCTTATTAAAGCGGTGAGACGCGCGGGGCCCAATGCGGCACTGCCACACTCCTTTTTTTTTGGAATGATTTGGTTTGACTTATGGCGATCTAACGAGCGACAAAGCCTATGAGGGAGGTCGTAGTGAAGGGCTCAGGAAATGTCGGCCGCCTGGGGTTATTTAACGCGCACTGACATCGCACAGCACACAGGCCTCTATAGAACTTCGCCTCCATCGAAATTCGACCGCCGCGGCCGGGATCGAACCCGCGTCTTTCGGGTCAGCAGCCGAGTGCCATAACCACTGTGACACCGTGGCGGCTTTCTTTTTGAAATGGCTCGCACTGTTGCCTATTTCCATCTTCTGGCCTGCCTTTACCTCGTTTATGAGGTTCTGTGTGACCGAGGCTAATGTTACAAACAGAAGGCTACCCGCACTAAACCTTGACGTTGCTCAGAGAGAGCCTCACCAGTCGACTGAAGCCAGGTATACTCATCAGAAAAAAAAAACCAGCTAATTAAAAATGAACTACGTAGTGCGCGAAAATAAGGCATTTTTTTCATGCTATTAGCTTTCTTCCATGCAAAATAAAAGTTGAAAGCCAATTTAAAATAAAAATAAAAATTAGGTGTCACATGCGATTAATTGCAGGGCTGATGTAGTCTTTGTTATCTCAATGCACGTTTTCTTTTTCAGCATGATAATTATTACAGTAGAAGAATGTTTTCTTTTTTTTTTACGGGAACTATTTGCGAAGCAACAAGGAAGTGATACCTCACCGCTCTGACGACAGCGAAACACGTGAACGCAACTGCAAACTATTAAGGGGAACCAGGGCTGCACACGTGGTCAACGAGAAGTATCTCACATTCCAGTTTTCAGGCAGCTTAGTTAGCCGCGCATTTCCCTAAGGTAAACATTCATTCGGATATGGCGGGGCTTCAACGAAGCCGCAGACTCACATTCGCAGTTCAACAAGCGAGCTTCCTATATGCCGTCCCTGTCTCGAGACCATGTCCATTTGCGTACAATGGAACGCAGTCCTCTATAGCGACCTTCGATCAAAGCTGCGCCGCAACAGCTGTCCGCGCTATTTCTCATATTGCTTTTGTATTATTAGACGAGTACGCAGGCGCAGGCAGAGCTCTCAATCAAGACAGGGGGCGAAGGGGAAAGGGACTATGCATTTAACAAGCGCTATTTCACTCCCTCTCCCCGTTTCCGACACAAACAAGCCACTGCCCATGTGGCATGTTCTGTTATGCGCATCTGTTGCGTTGCGTGCGCATCATGAGCACGCATCGTTTAGTTTCTTGCGGCAGCCACTATCGCCTCTCTCTCTCTCTCTTCCCTCGCCCCCTCCCTTTCCTCACGTGACAAGTGCTTGGGAAATAAACCGAGTTTCTGCTCTCTTGCTGACCCGCCGCGGTGGCTCAGTGGTTAGGGCGCTCGACTATTGATCCGGAGTTCCCGGGTTCGAACCCGAGCGCGGCGGCTGCGTTTTTATGGAGGCGCTAAGGCGCCCGTGTGCTGTGCGATGTCAGTGCACGTTAAAGATCCCCAGGTGGTCGAAATTATTCCGGAGCCCTCCACTACGGCACCTCTCTCTTCCTTTCTTCTTTCACTCCCTCCCTTCTTCCTTCCCTTACGGCGCGGTTCAGGTGTCCAACGATATATGAGACAGATACGGCGCCATTTCCTTTCCCCCCAAAACCAATTATTATTATTATTACTCTTGCTGACCGGTGTGGCTGCTGTTCTACGGCGCGCCTCTGGGCCGGCCGTGACGATGTAAAAGCCTACGAGTGTAAAGCTGGATCGCGCATTTTACAACTACTACGCTACCGCAGCGGTGGCCGAGTGGTTGAGCATCCGCCTCGCGTGCGGGAGGTGCGGGGTTCGATTCCCTGTGCCGCCGGGTATATGCCCACCGGTGATACAATGGGTACAAGTTTTCCCCCTGGTCTGGTGCTCGGCTTATTTAGGGTGAAATGCTTGGGAAGTGGGTCTTCGATCCCACCTTGAGAAGTCGAAAATACCTAGTGTCATGGCGCTCTTTGGCCGTAGATGTCCTTGCGCCATAAAAATCGATCATCGTCATCGACAATTCCTGTGCCGGCAGTGAAATGTAGCTTAGTATTTGTTTCATAAATGTGTCATTTAACTCTTCATTATGACGTACTCGTTTATTCACTCTGAAGTTTGACGCGTTCAAAGTACAGGGCTCTGGTTTGGTTTGCTTTATGGGGGTTTAACGTCTCAAAGCGACTCAGGCTTTGAGAGACGCCGTAGTGAAGGGCTCCGGAAATTTAGACCACCTGGGGTTCTTTAACGTGCACTGGCATCGCATAGTACACGGGCCTCTAGAATTTCGCCTCCATCGAAATTCGACCGTCGCGGCCGGGATCGAACCCGCGTCTTTCGGGCCGGCAGCCGAGCACCATAACCACTGAGTCACCGCGGCGGCTCCATACGGCCCTAAAGGAGGGTTGGCATTGAAGGAGGGTAGATGGTTCTTTAAAAAAAAAAGTGTAAGTAAGCGGAGTACAGTGCTGGTTTACATGAACCTGTACCTAGCGCTTATAAAGGCACTGGATGGTCGCGGTTTGTGTGTATTGTGCTTGTACAGTGTATGAGTTAACCGTCTGCGGTGTTTTTAAACCAGGCGGCATGATATATCAGGGCGGGCGCATTAATACGACGCTTAAAGAAGCGCCCACTCAACTCCCAGGTGACACGGGTCTTTGTACCGGTGATGGCGAATTGCGCGTGATGAATATAAGGGCGCTTGTCACAACAACTACCCAATTAAGCGAAAGTCCATTCAAACATCTTTATTAAACGGATGACTCGAGGTCCCCGAGGGTTAAGAAGAGAGGGGGAGATTATTAACGACCATTGTTACCACCACCTCCTTCTCCCAAAGCATCCAATGAAGCTTATACCCGTAGCTTAAACACAAGAAACGGCAGTAAATTCTGAAGTCCTTAGGTTTGTTAATGCGATTATTTCCGGAGTTGGTGCTACATGTCCACATTTAATGTCATTATACGAAACTGACGATAATGCCTACAGGGCAGTCAAAAATTTCACCTGAATATAAACAGTGCTAATCAGCACATTTGAAGTTGAGTTGTAAGTTGATTTGTGATTCCAAAAGAAGTTACAAAAATATAAAGCGAGAGGTCCGAAGGTACAAGACCACAGGTGGAACCTCCCGTGAGAACAAATTTCAATGCACAACTAATCAGAAAACAGAAGATAAAAAGAAGATCAATATGTACGAATTATATCGGGAAGCAACACAGGCAGTAAATAGCAAGGTACTATATAATGTGCAAAACCGCCAAATTGAAATACAAGAAGTAGAATACAGAATGAAATACAATTAAACACTGTAGGATATCATGATACATATGATAAATAACATTGATGTAACAAAAATTGCATATTAAAAGGAAAAGCTTTAATTTGTACTTATACAAAGAAAGTGTATTAGTTTGATTAATGTCCAAATTTAAAGAGTTCCCAAATGATGGGATAGAAAATTGAAGGCATTGTTTCCCGTAGTTAGTTCTGACCTTAGGTAGCAGAAAGTTATTACGCATCGCGAAGCGTGTGACGATGTTGTATATGATCATGTCGGGAGGAAAGATGCTTAGGGGGTGTTGACGATGAAGAATCTGAAAAATAAAATGCTGATATTACAAAAATAAAGGGCGGAGAATCCACGAACAAAATACGCGAGGGTGAGGTTCGTAGTGAAGAGGTTGTGATGCGCATGGCTTGCTTTTGGAGTTTTATTAGCGAATTAGCGGCCATAGATGAATATGATAAGCGTTACCCCAGGATGAAATTCCATGTAGTTTAAGTGGTTATGGACGAATGCGTAGGAAGATAACTTCGGGCCTTGATTAGTGCGCGTAATCCATACGAAAATTTCTTGCAAGCTTCCGCTACATGATAATGAAATTCTAAATGAGGGACAGTAGTAGCACCCAGAAATATAACTCTATCTTGCAATGAGATGGCAGTGGAAGTGAGGTATAGTGGTGTAGTGGCGGGCAGTAGTTTCAGAGGGGGTGGAAAATTTAAAAGCAAGGCTTAGTAACATTTACTGCCAGCCAATTCACTGCCGACCGGTTAATATGGCACCAATGCTCAAGAGAACTAAGGTCGTTTTTAGTTTAGATATGAGCTGAAATATGTTGCAGTGCTATGATAGAATAGTAGTTATCTCAGTATAGGACTCTGTAATATATCCGGATATGCTGTTGAAATGCAATATAAAACTTATTTTGCAGAAAATACCGCTATTCCTGTCTGAAAAGTCGAAAAAGTAGCCATAGACTCGATTGTCGGCACACCAGGGTATCTGTCAGAAGTGTTGTTAAGAAAGTTGGCAGTGTATTAGATCAGCCAGGCCAGGATATGCGTAGCGAGAGCTACGTATACGCACGCTTAGCCCTTCGAGCTTCATTCTTACGCTGACGGGCCTCTTCATGCCAAGCAAAGATTTCGGGGTCGTCTGAAGCAGCTCCTCGTAGCCGACGAAGATGCCGCGCGCAGTACACGCGCTCACCGTCAGCTTCTTCAGCCATGGAGCACCTCACTAGCAATGCGCATACCCTCAGGGATTTTATATGTCAAGCTCCATAGCCAGGCGCAACTGCCACACCGGCGGAATGGCGCAGCTGGTTGCCATGGTAACGGCACATGCGCGGTAGTGAGGCGTGACGTCACGCATCGGCGCAGTGAAGCGGCAAACACCTGTGCAACGGCGCAGCTGGTTGCCATGGTAACAGCGCATGCGCAGTTCTGGCTCCACGCGAAACGCGGCTCGGACTAGCGTAGTGTAGCTCTCGCTACAAAATGGCGTCTTTCGTATCGAAAATGCAGCAGAGATACCTCATCTGCCGGAAGGTTATGAATTAACCATTTGCTACTGGATAGAAAGTTGTTACTTACAAAGTTGCATGCTTTTCTGCGTGTGGAATGGAGCCGTGAGTACACATTGTTGGGGCAAATGAGTTGTGGCAGGTTTAGTAGGCCACGAATGACAGTAAGGCTAATTCCATTAAATTTATGCGTGTGGCACAGCGCGAATGCCATTAAAACTAGAGAGTAAGCACTTAATGACGTTAAATTTACCCGTTTGGGACGGATATTACAAGGTCGACAAGAGCAAGAAATACTTTAGTGGCATCGCGTATAATTTTCTTTGGTTTTGCGCGTTCGAGAACTGACTATGTGCCTAGGTTCACCTAGCGTGGTATCTAATATTTATGCCGGTTAGCTGTGGCTGACTTCAGTAACCAGCTACCATAATCTGGTGTTTATTGACGGGATGTCGTGATTTTGAACGCCGATCTATATAAAAGTGACTATAGTTCTATCTTCACTTGTCAGTTCTCAGTAATGTCGGTTTTGTTTTCTTCAGTCTTTGTAAAATCCTTAATATACAGTTTATATTAAATAAATGAGCGATAAATACATAAACGAGTAATCAACATGTTTACAGGTATTGTCCTTCATACCCAGCTCATTCCATTTCATGGCCTCATATTTGGCTAAGCCCCGCCTCCTTTAAATGCCTTGAGTATGAGAGGCCAGACCGACGCTCCTCCACAAACTCCACCGTTTATTTTCATCAGGGATTTTTTATTTCTTAAATCCAGTGAATAAAAAAAACAGTGCGGCAATAACGACTAACGTTGTAACCATTTACACACACAGGGCCTATCCGGATGCATTTCCTGACTCCTCTTCATCTAGTGTACACATGAAGGGGGCGTGCTCCCTTCCCTTCCGTGATTACTAACATCCCACGCTATGCACACACTATGGAGGGGCTTCACTCTTCATCACCTTATTCACACCTTAAGCACTTCGTCCACTAGCCGCGGAGATCGTCGGCGGTGAAGGCCTCCAAGGCGCTGCTCCGCTTCTTGCGAACTTCTGGCCTGTACGATAGGCTGCGACTTTAACGAACGCTGACTTTTCATAGTGACTCTCTGTTATTTTCTATCCCCTCAACCCTTACCCCCGTTTAGGGTAGCAATCCGATTATTCTTCCGGTTAACCTCCCTTTCCTTCCTCTTCTTCCTCCTCGTCCTTTGAAAGCTGGCACGCTCCACCAACAAAGTCGATACCTCCAACATCGCTCCAACAACTGCTGTTCATACTCCAACACACCCACGACGTGCCACGAGACTAATGCCAGAACGGCGCCGGAAATGAGACCTCTCTTTCGTCTCCTTGTCGCTAGGGTCGCTGAGAGACGAAGACTCATTCAAGAATCTTCCTCGTGAGCTGTAACCGAAAGCGATCGTTTTGTGCCCGTTCTCCTAAGATTGCAGGAAGAAGGAAAAATGAAAGAAACAAAGAAAACAAGGAGGAACCGAAGGCGCATCGCAACGGACCAACGTGCGAGCGCGGTTGAAACGCGATAGGCGCCGACCGGATGCCGTAAATGCGAGAAACGCGTCCGCGGAGTCCCTCTGCCGAGCACGTGATGCGAAGGCTTCGCTTTCCCCGTTCGCATCGCGTTTCGTCTGCAGCTCGAAGTGCAGCGCATACCGCAGTCGCTATGCGATGACAATACCTCTGTCACACGGCCAGTTTCAATGGCCATCGAGTCGAGAGCCTTCTTTCTTAGTATTACCTAGAGGGAAAGCTGGCGCCCCGCCTATGGGAGTTTGCGTGAAGCTTCCTCGACACCACCTCAGCCACCATGGGCGCTCAAAGCATCATGAGGCGGAGAGCTACCGACTGCAGAGCCACAACGTTTGGCCAAAAAATAATAAAAAAACGAACGTTGTTCGATAATCAAGAATGCCCTAACATTCAATATCCTGTCTATAAATTGCAACAAACGAGCAGAAAAGCATGCGAATGCAAGGTTTTACCGAAATAAGCGATGGCTTGCTCTCCTATTGGCCAAATATTCTACACCACAAAATTCTATAATTCGTGCTTAACAGGTGCAGTTAAAAAAATATGTTTAAAAAAATGATGTCGCTTAAACATTTTCAGAGGTTTTTTTAATGGCATTTCGGAAAACCGAGACCTTTTATTGGCGTCGTGTGCGGCTGCGTTTTGGCTATTATGGCTTTTGAGCACTATGTTCGCGCCAGTCGTCAGCGCTAGGGCTCGCTGCACTAAGGCTGCACGTCGTCTGCCTTTTTTGGAACCGAATGGCGTGGCGCCACGTTGCACCGTTGAATCGAATGACGAAGTGCAGCACAACGAGAACCAGTTCGTGTAGTGCAGGCGAATCGAATGGGCCTATTAAGAACAGACCTATTAAAACTTATTATGGAAATAAGCAGACTTACATGCCATTGCGCGCTCCCGCTGGCGGCGTTGCAACGTTTGCTTGTAACCGCTATAATTGACGTGCGTTCCGACCAGGTGGAACAAATGGGAGCTACAACATTTTTTGTCAAGGATGAAACCACCTGCGGTTGTTTTTGTTTTTTTTTCACTGAACCTGCCAGTGCAGGATGGCAGCTGACGCGTCTGAACGTGGTATAGGCACAATGGCGACATGTGCAGCACGATTGCTCGTTTGAGCAATTGCACGATTGCAGGGTTTGACAGTGTCGCATTTCTCCGTTAATGCACCGCGTTTTGGGGGTTCTTCCTTCCATTTCCCCCCTCTCTATCGTTTCTTTTCGCTCTATTTTTAGCGCAAAGTAGTCTCTATTAAAAAAGAAAACCTCTCTGCCATATTGCCGCAAAGCTTTGTAATGTTTACTCGTTGGTGCTCAAAGCCTGCGGCACACGGCTTTATCACTTTGTCTCTGACGAGATACGCTAATAGATTTCCTGGGCGCGCGCAATCGGTTCTATACGTTGTTCGAGACTGCCGTAGGCAATTACCATGCCTCATCTCGAAAGCTCTTTGCCAGCTTTGAATTGAGCGTGGCTGAGAGCGGTGGTGATTCTATTCTTGAACGACCGCCAAGCGCGTTTATTGCTATAGCCGCCGTCGAGTTGTTCATTTATTTATGGGCGGAAGTCAGCCTAATAAAGACTTATTCCTGTGACACGTTAGTCTCCTCGCCTATTGTCCCCGCCGTTGTCACCATCCCGCGAAATATATAGACCATGGTGAACGCGTAGCACATGCGGGCTTATTAATGCGATATCGTTAAATGTTTCGTTGAGCGGAGAAACGTCCGTATATAGTTGGCGTTGGCCTGCCGGAAAATCGAGATTGGTCGAGAAAGTCGTGGCGTCATGGCCACGTGACCTCGCACGGGTAATTCAAGCGCCCCACAACGGTCACACAGTACAACGTTGATGACGTCACTACACGATTCCTCATTGGTCTACAGGATCGATCCTAGACCAATGCCATGCTCGCGAATGTACTTCGAAGAGGGATTGGATACACTAAGAGCTGACCAGTGCCTCCGGTATCCGAGAAAGAACAAATAAACAAAAAACTGCAAAGCAAAAACACAAACAAGAATAACAGGAAAGAATAAACTACAGTAAGTGGAAATTTGGGTCGGTGATGTGCATAGGAAAAGTAACTATACGAAACGACACAAGGACCGGGCAGCGCTTCGTTTGTGTATGCATGTTCTTACACTCTAAACTCAAATTAGCCTATATGAGAGGGAAAAGGGAGTAAGTTCCTCTAGCACGCTCTCTTTTAGGGGCAGGGTATGCTGCCCATGTCTCGGGGTAAACTTCGATAACTAAATATACGGAATGCCTACTCTGGCAGCGGAGGCATATTTGAACCTCCAAGCATAATAATATGGAGCAGTTAGCAATGGAAGGGAACTTTTAAGCACGGCACTGGGGGTCTTCAGGTTTGCAAATAGAGGAGATTGAAACCTCTGTTAAAATATTTCTAACTGCTAGAAACTGGCCTGTTTTGAAGAGGAAATTTGTCTCCGTTGCCAACTGTATTTCCTATTTTTAGCGATGGAAATCTGCACCAGTGCTTAGGCAGAATACCCCGGACATAAGACAGTGCGCTGGAGAACAGCTTACTCTAATTGTACCCCCATATACGCTAATTTGTGTTTAGAGCATACTCCGTCTCGTCCCTGCTCTTAGCATAGAATAACTGCGCCCTAGAATTTTAAATTTTAAATTAATCACAGTTTTTTTTCTTTCAATATAGATACGCCCCTCCGCTCTGCCGCTTGCAAAGGAACTACCACGTAGGAAGAAAAAAAACTAGTCAGCAATTACAGACAGTGCATACACCAATATGCTCATCCGTTAAGCCTGAAACGTGGCCGAGCAGGTCTGTTGCAGATTCTAGCAGCGATTGCTCACTTGGTCCGAACTTTTCGATCGTTAATGCAGAATTGGATTAAATATCTAGCACCGCTGAGGCACTCACGATGAAAGTCGAGGAACTGCTTTCCATCAAGGCAACACGCGAAAAGGTCACCCACATTCAAGCTTCTATCGATTCCATTTCCGCAAAGTACGGTTCTACGCTTTCAACCATGACAGCTAATCAAGCGCAGGCATCGCAGCTGCGGGCTCAGGTGGAATCAATTTCCGCTACATTCGCGCGTCAGACTGAAATGCTCGACAGAATGTCGGTGCAAATAAATCAACTTGAACAGTATGGCGGACGTTGCAATTTTGAAATCCACGGCCTCAATTTCAAACTCGACGAAGACGAACTTCATGCTTGACTTAATAATAATAATAATTGGTTTTTGGGGAAAGGAAATGGCGCAGTATCTGTCTCATATATCGTTGGACACCTGAACCGCGCCGTAAGGTAAGCGCGGTTCAGGTGTCCAACGATATATGGCCGTACGAATAAAGCCTGCTTCGCATGCAAGTGAAAACGCTTGCGGTTTCTGCCACCGCGGCGAAAGAACTTGTTTCGAGTGATTGCTCGGGCGGCCACAGCAACGAAGTTCCAACAAGTTTAAAATTTTCAGCGGAAAATTTTTCGCCGCGCCATGCTGTGCAATCGCTCAATTCGCTCTGTCGATTTCACGTGAAGCAGACTTAAGCCTAACGAACTTCGAGGAAGATAAAATTTGCAGGATACATCGTTTGCTGACCCAGGGTAAATCTATTTCTAGCCCGCCTATCTTTGTGCAAGTGCAGAATGCTTCAGAAAGAGATATGGTTTCGCGCTGGGAAAAGACTCTCGGATCTTATTCAGCCTGATAGGTTTTCTTGTCTGTTGATCAATGAAAACTTTACGCGGATGAACTCTCCCGGTTGGCACGCCCCAAGGCGAAAAATTAGATAGGTTTGTATGAACGAGAAACGGAAGGGAGCTAGCAAGGAATTCCAAGGGAACACCTTTCGTTCGAGTAGAAAAACTTTCGGATTTAGATAAGATTGCCTAGACATGGCTGTCATTGAATGTATCATATGCACTGCTTTTGTGGATGTGCACAGGTTTTATCTGATTTCTCTAGTAACAGGTTTAATGTTGAGAATGTTATTATTCGTGGCCTTCAGAAAAAATTGCATCAGTTTTGTGTCATTGCTTCATCATCTCTCCTAGCGTTCTTCGCTTTTGTACTTGAAAAAAAAAATTGATATTTCTTCTGGCTGCATTGCACAGTATTCACTGCCGGGTTCACGCACTCAACCAGGAAAGGAGGCGAGATCGCAGTTTTTATAAGAAACAAAAAAGCAGTTTCAGAGCTAACTTTCTTCCTTTTCCCAAGCTGAAGCTTTACTAAGTTTACCAAGTTCCCAGTTAAAATGCACGGCTTTTATTATCTGAACCTGATTTTTAGCGAATTTCCTACAAGACGGGCGCAGCTTGTTACAGTTGGGCAATTTCATAACGCGTTCTTTATGATTAATACTGAAGTCTCGCAGCGTTCTTTACTCAGTCTCTTATTATTCAATATTTATGTAGATTAGCTGCCCAGCGTGATGGCGGCTCCTCTTTATTTATTTAAAACAAACTGCAGTCATTGAAGACCAAGCAGATAGGGCAGTACAGGTCACAAGAAAATGCATTTCAGCGCCGCCATTCACACATTATAAAACAATCACAAATTATAAAACAATTATGAAGCAATCACAAATTATAAAACTAACAGGGTGCAGTGCAAAAACGTGATATACAGAAGAAATACGCCAATAATACAATGATATTAATTTCTTCTTATGATCACTAGGACGCGATTTCTTCTTTGCAGTCTGCTGCCACAAAAGATATAGACTGGTTTCGAAATAACTTAACATAATTATGTTTAATACGTAGCTAATACGCTTCCACGGTCCTTTGAAGAGGTAGCCCTTGGCTATTCCTTCGTTTTGCAACAGATAAGTTGTTGGTCTTGCTCTTTCAGTCCACTGTAGTAGTATCCATAGTAAAATATGCGGGCTCGTATCTTGACTGCGACTTCTCTTAGGACAGTCACCTTTGCTTACGTGTGTAAGAAACTTCGCCTGAAAATATGCACTGTTTTCATTAGTGGCAATGAAAGTATTGTTATTTTTATTATTGTTATTATTATTTAAAATGTCTGTTTTCGGCGAGAGTAGTCTGTTTGCTATTAGGACACGGTATCTTATCGATACAGCCAACTTCAATTTGTTCTCACAAGTACAGCTTTCATAGACATCTAATCTAATTGTTAGGAGGCAACTGTGAAGTATAGTAAGACGTTGTTATGAAGTTATTAATGGGAATGCTCTAATATTCCGATGCATAGCAAAATCTTCCTTTTAACGCTTGACCTGCTGCGGCACCGAGTAGTGAAGACTGCCAAGGGAAACCAATTAGGTGGGTTTCTGACAATAAATAACAGAAAACTACAGGTGTTCCGAGTGGGGATTTGCATATATATATATATATATATATATATATATATATATATATATATATATATATATATATATATATATATATATATATATATATATATATATATATATATATATATATATATATATATATATATATATATATATATATATATATTGTTATGTTTAAATCCTACGATATGCAAAAAAATAATGCGTTCATAAACAGCTTATCGTTTAAAAAGATGCACTTGTCTAGAATTTCTGGGCATATGGTTTTCCTTTAGCGAAACTCAGGCGTTAAAAACTGATCCGGAGCCCTCCACTGTGTACGGCGTCTCTCACAGGCCATGCGCAGCTCCGAGACGTCAAATTCCACGAACCTAACCAAACCAGACCAGTCCTTTCATACGTGGCACTTACGAAGCACATTCTGACTTGATGGCACGTGGCCTGTGAGGTTCTCCGGATTAATTTTGGCCCAGGTTTCATCCGTTATGTGTCCAAGATATTTTTTTTTTGTCTTCAACATGCATGGTCTTTGAGGATTAACTATACCGCTGTTCAAAGTGCGTTGACATTGTTTTCGCCTTTGCAAATGCAATATGGTTAAGGCGCTCGGCTACTGATCCGGAGTACCCGGGTTCGAACCCGACCGCGACGGCTGCGTTTTTATGGAGGAAAAACGCTAAGGCGCCCGTGTGCTGTGCGATGTCAGTGCACGTTAAAGATCGCCAGGTGATCGAAATTATTCCGGAGCCCTCCACTACGGCACCTCTCTCTTCCTTTCTTCTTTCGCTCCCTCCTTTATCCATTCCCCTACGGCGCGGTTCAGGTGTCCAAAGATATATCTCGACAAAAACCATGTCATCTCCAAGCAACAGTACGGATTTCAAAAAAACAAAACAACTGAGGCCGCCTTACTGGAAATCAAAGAAAAGCTAATTGGAAACATAGAAAATAAACTGCTAACAGTTGGCATATTCCTTGATATGAGGAAAGCGTTTGACTCGGTTAACCATAAGATATTGCTTGAAAAAATGCAGTGTTATGGAATACGAGGCGTTCCTTTAACCTTATTTGCTAGCTACCTTGACAACCGATCTCAAACAACTATCATTAACGGTATTTCATCTGGGATTGGTCAGATTGTGTCTGGTGTGCCACAGGGCTCCGTTCTAGGACCAACGTTGTTCTTATTATATATTAATGATATCGTCAACCTTCGTCTAGCAGACAACATCATAATCTATGCAGACGATACTAACGTATTTTTTTCAGGGCAAGATAGTAATATTTTGCAAGGAGCCTGCAATAGTTGGTTATCTCAATTGTCTGTTTGGTTAAAATCAAATAGGTTAGCACTTAATGTCAGGAAAACAAAGTGCATACTGTTTAGAGCCAAAAATAAGGAAGTTCCGAACAACTTCCAAATTCACTTCGAACAAGCTCCTATAACTCGTGTCAGCTCTACAATGTTCCTTGGAGTCATTTTTGAAGAACACTTACTCTGGACAGATCATGTAAACTACGTTTGCACTAAAATGGCTCGCTCTGTTGGTATCCTAAATAAATTTCGCACAATACTGCCTCGAAAATTCAAACTACAAATTTATTTCTCACTAGTCTTTTCGCATGTACAATATTGTTTGTTGATCTGGGGAACGACTACCTCAACCAATCTTGTGAAAGTACTTACTTTACAAAAAAGAGCTGTACGAGCGATTGATAATTTACATTACAGTGAGAGCACGGGTCCTTCCTTCCTCAACCATAGACTGCTAACCATCACGGCCGCTTACCACAAGAAGCTTGCTGTTTATATCAGAAACCTTATGAAAGGAAACTGGCAGACTTTCGAGAGCACATATTTAATTGCCCAAACAGCTTACAGTCTAAGGCACCCTCAATACCATGCATCAAAATCCCATACAAACTATGGGTTCCAAAAACTAACTCACATAATTCCTCATACATTAAACATCTATCCATACTTAACAGAATTGTCAGTACAAAATATGTCCGAGGTCAGATTTAGGAAATCTGTTCATGAATATTTTTGTTATAGCTAGTTGTGGTGTGTTTTTACCTAATCAGTTTTTGTCTTTGTTATGTTTTGCTCTTAGTTTTGTTGTGCTTAGCTCTGTGCATGACTGATTTCTGTTTCGTTGTCAATATATCCGCTGCTTTTCTAGTTTCTGTTACTTATGGAAATTTTGTACCATTGCCAAGTGCCACTTTGTTTTTTTTTTGCATGGGGAGGGCAGGCCTCTGTCAGGCGCTACTAGGCGCCTTTAGCTTGCTCTCCCTTGTTTGCAGTCTCTGTACTGGCCAAACAAAACCAATAAATGAAATGAAATATCATCATCAGATACTGCGACATTTCATTTTCCCCAAAACCAATTATTATTAATATTATAATCTGCAATATCGATTCCGATTTTTACGCTAGAGCGTTAAAGGATCCATTCTTCGCAAAATCTGGCGTCGGCGTGCCTGGAAAATCTTGGTTGGTCGAGTGGGTTGGGAAGTAAAAAATCAGTTTCGTTGAAAAGCAAAATGTGGCTAAGCGGAATCGCACTGCTATCATTTGGGTCGGGAGCAGGACACGTTACCTCTACAGCACTGAGGAACGCGTTCATTCTGTGGCATAAATGGAGGCCTTGTATACGAGCAACTCACACCGTACAGTAGGTGAATTACGTTAGAGAAACACTTGATTAATTATGGCGACTAATTGGCGTCGCCATTCAATATGGGCGGTAATGTGCAATAAAGCAGTATATGACGGCAACGAGCGTGCCGATGTTTGCAAAAGGGCGCGTCAGGCCCTTACAAAAACTTCTTTAGACAGTATATAGACTTTCCATAGACTTCTGTCTATAAAGTTTATAGACTGTGTATAGACGAACCCTACAGAACAGTCTATAGGCAATACAAATATTCCTATGGACAGTCTATAGAGAATCTATAGATATATAGCCATACACTTTTATTAGACTTTTGTCTATAGACAGTCTATAGGCTATGAGTCGACAAAAAGAAATATCTAATGAAGTCTATAAGAAGTCTATAGACTGTCTACAGACCATTTTCATAAGGGGGTGGACAGCCAAGCGATCGTAGGGACCTTTTAACGCCATCGTGTCGTACCCCTGAAGTGTACTTAAGTGTTCCACAAGTTTACTCTAGGGTCCTAATCGCAAGTCCTTTCACCAGCACACAGGTGTCGTCTTCTTATCTCTCCATTACGCTTCTCGTGTCGTCAAGCGGACCCATAATGCACCACCTTTCTGCGCGCCTCTCATTTTTATGCGCGTAATCTCGCGTACATTTCCGCGCCAGTGGGAAGCTGTGCCGAGGGCATTCGTCCGTGTCTACAACACTACCTGTTTTTACGAGCAGCGTGCCGTGCTTCCTGATTAGGACGCGCACGAACGCAAGACTATCTCGTATCTGCAGTTTTCAACCGTTCCTCGCTGTAGAAAGTCCATCTGAGAAAGTCAAGAACCACGACAAGCGGCCTCTTATGTTCCCGTTTTTGTCTTGAATGAATGAATGAATGAATGAATGAATGAATGAATGAATGAATGAATGAATGAATGAATGAATGAATGAATTCGGCATATGGCATGCAGTTCAGATTTCTTTCGCGCGCTATCCATTTTCTTTGTTTTATCGACTGAAAGATACGTGCAGCCTTTGTCTAAAATAAAGGAACCAGAAGGGTTCGCTCCTAAGCCGTGTAGTGGGGTGAGGAGGAACTTTCCTTCCACCTTACGCCACTCGGAGCGTTGGCGATGCATAACAACTTAACAAGCCACACAGTTTTAACCAGAAGCGAGTCGTTTGGTCTTTATACTTTGAACAAAGACTGTTTATTGTGCATAATTAGCGCGCTTGCATAATGAACGCACCCTCTACTTTGGCTGCGAAAATGTTTAATTTTTTTACGCTTGCGTAGTAAACGCACAGCCTGGAAACGCTACGGTTGGTGTGGCTAACAAACTCACTTTTTTTTTACGTTGGGGTTTAGTTGGATTTGGCTCATTTCGCAAAGAAAAAAAAATAAACTGTTGATTTAATCCACCAGCTTACTTTGATCCGTTTTTACACAGCTTAAAATGTTTCACGAATATTTTGCCCCACGTTGCCACCCAAATTTTCGGAAATTAAAAAAAAGGTGCGTTCAGTATGAAAATAAATACGTTACGGGCTAAAGAATGGCTTAACTGTGCAGTCGTTGCGGCTGCGAAAACTACGATTAAGGTACAGCTTGCAGAGTTGTGACGTTATCTCGCTGGGAGAAAACTGCACTTGCGGAAGTCATTGCACCGCGCTGCTTCTACCGTCCACTCCACTGCAAAAGAGGTATTGGGATGGAGTACGTTGATAAGGCCTCACTCTGTTTGCAAACAAACAAAAGCACATTTAAGAGAGATGAAAAAGGAAAAAAAGTACCACTAGCAGTGACGTACCTTAAAAGTACACAAGTCGGACTTTTAGCAGGTTAACCGACAGTTTTCCTTCAATACAGGCTGAGAATTGGTCGCTGTGGCTGTATCACATGAGTCGTAAAATACAACTGCGAGTGACGTAACGGCGCACTCTAGTCCTCCATGGTGCTAATAATATAATAATAATAATTGGTTTTTGGGGGAAAGGAAATGGCGCAGTATCTGTCTCATATATCGTTGGACACCTGAACCGCGCCGTAAGGGAAGGGATAAAGGAGGGAGTGAAAGAAGAAAGGAAGAAGAGGTGTCGTAGTGGAGGGCTCCGGAATAATTTCGACCACCTGGGGATCTTTAACGTGCACTGACATCGCACAGCACACGGGCGCCTTAGCGTTTTGCCTCCATCGAAATGCAGCCGCCGCGGTCGGGTTCGAGCCCGGGAACTCCGGATCAGTAGTCGAGCGCCCTAACCACTGAGCCACCGCGGCGGGGCCAATGGTACTGCTGTTTGACGAATTAGAACAAACTTGTATGCAGCGTTTACTTTTGAATAGAACACGTTTCTGTTGTGGCGGCGTCGTCGTTCCCGAAGCGCGAGGGACATAGGAGCGAGGTATGAACGCAACCGGAGTGCATACTCACCGGGCGCAGAGTCGAGTGAGTCGGTCGGTGGCTGCCGGCGGTGTGCGGAGTTCGCGTAGCCCGTTCGCGCCTCGGCGCCTCGCTACCGTCTTCCGCCTTTGCCGGGAAACGCGCGCACGTCGTTTCACCGCCAGTCGCAACGTCAACGTCGTCGCCACGCCACGTGACTCGGCCGACTCGCGGATATGCGTCGCACCGCGCGCGCGTATTTATGGGCGTGCGCGTTGCGGTGGTCGATGACGCCGATGTGGAGAGGTCTTTGTTTCCGCGACGGTTGCGTGCCTTTGTGAAGCTATCGACCTGAGCCACATCATTTGCGTATTGAGATTTTGTTCCGCCCTGAAGAACCGCCGGTGGTCGAAACTTATGCGGAGCCCCTGTTACCAGGCAATCAATCAATCAATCAATCAATCAATCAATCAATCAATCAATCAATCAATCAATCAATCAATCAATCAATCAATCAATCAATCAATCAATCAATCAATCAAAAAATTAAATAGTCACCAAATAAGTAATCAGACAGCAGATGAATTATTTAACTAGCTAGTCATTGCAATAGTTAGTAAATGAACTGATCGCTCAATAATAATAATAATAATAATAATAATAATAATAATAATAATAATAATAATAATAATAATAATAATAATAATAATTGGTTTTGAGGGGGAAAAGAAATGGCGCAGTATCTGTCTCCTATATCGTTGGGCACCTGAACCGCGCCGTAAGAGAAGGGATAAAGCAGGGAGTGAAAGAAGAAAGGAATAAAGAGGTGCCGTAGTGGAGGGCTCCGGAATAATTTCGACCACCTGGGGATCTTTAACGTGCACTGACATCGCACAGCACACGGATGCCTTAGCGTTTTTCCTCCATAAAAACGCAGCCGCCACGGTCGGGTTCGAACCCGGGAACTCCGGATCAGTAGTCGAGCACTCTAACCACTGAGCCACCGCGGCGGGTCCTCACTCAAAAATAGAAAATTCTTTTTTTTTTTAGTGGAAGGCACAGGCGAGAATGTTGCAGGCGTAATAAATACAACGCTGCGTGTATCTTAACCTCACTTCCGCCATGACTGCCGAAACAATCTGTAAAGTTACGACGGACACAGGTAAAGAAATGGGAGCCCCCAGGAACGCTAATTCAGGACGTCGCTTTAACTTCGTCTAAATTTCTCTCGTCAGGAATGCAAGCAACTGCATTGTTGTTACGTACGCACAAGAAAAATGCACCCTTGCGGCCACTTCCCCTCGCGCTGTTTCAGAATGCAGTGTGCAGAGGTGCTCATGCTTGTCGTACGATGTCGCGCGTTCAAGATAAGCGGAGGCCGCTGCTTGCGAGGTCGCCCAGCCATTCGACGCTATAATAGGTAACAGCCGGCAGGCCGATTATAGCTACTCGCTCCAAGGGTGTACGGCATCTGCTCTGAGCACTTTCTACGGAGACGACGAAACGAAGATCGAAGGAATTTCAGTGCTGGACCTTCAGCGTCGGTGTACGGAGCTCAACGCCACTGTCGGCGCCGAACCAGCTATGTATATGGGGTTACAGCAGAAAGACTACAGCCAAAGATGAGCGACAATTGGGGATAGGGAGTGAAAGTGGCGGAGCCTTAGGGTGTTTATTACTTACTTGGGACGCTAAATATGCCGCACGGCATAAAACGTGGTGTCATTAACGAACGTTATAATACGTTACAAAAGGGCATGAAGTCCGGTTATGTATAAAAAGTCACATAACCTTCAGACGTAAATGTTTTTCATTAGCCACAAGTGGAAACCGGAGCCATTGCTCGAGGACAGGCCTGTCTCTTGAAGAACGCGAGCGCGCCCCAGCGAAGTTCCTGGGCATGTCCACAATAGGTGGTGGACAGTGGTGTCAGAAGCGGCTGTTTCGCAGTGAGGGCATTTTGCCGGCGCAGGAATCTTCTCACTTTGCCGCCGGTGGCGAACTGCAGGCGTTATTAAGGGCCACTCCGACCCGCAGCTGCCTCAGAGAGACCTCCTCCACCCGTGATAGGTTGGGGGAAGGGGGTGGGTACACGGGGGAATAGGAGCATGTGTACGCTGCCTGAGGGAGGCTGACGATGTTAAGTGTGTCAGGAGTGGATCTGGTGGCAAAGAGGCAGGGGGAGTTTGTGGAACGTCCGTTAAATGAGATATCATGTCAGGTGCGATGCTATCGACATCTGTGCGCGCTTGAACCCAGTGGATGAGTATTGGCACCGGGTAAGATTTACAAGCAGCATGTATGGCCTGGGAAACCCGAAGGGTACCACGGACTTTCTTTAGACGCTTCACAGCTTCTTGTGAATGAGTAAATGGGTGTACATGGTTATAAGGAAGGTCGTCAGGTAAAGCTGCTATGGCATTAAAATCGCTTGCAGTTCCAAGGGAAGAGATGATGAAGTGTCAGTACAGTAGGTTTGGCGGCTGTAGAGTTGAGGGTGTGTCGGGCTTATAAAAGCAGTTGATCCCCCCGTTGGGGTTATGGCGACGTCTGTGTAAAGGATACAGCCATCATGTTACGCAGAAAAAGCTGGTAGTAACGGCGGAGAGAACTGTGACTTTTTATGGCGAGCAGGCTCGTTTAATGTAATGTGACCGTTGTCCCATGGAGGTGGTTGAGTCTCGAACATCGGACGAAGAGAAACTTTCCGTGCTCTATTGGTTTGTCGCTGGGTAATTAAATCCTCCAGTGTGTTGAGCTCGTAGGGCCCAAAGAGTTGTGGGTAATTTTCCGGGCTTTGATATCGGAACTACCACTGAATGTTTCCAGTCAGGTGGCATTTCACTGGATGTACAGATTTCAGTAAAAATTCGGAGAAGTGAAGTCAATGCTTCACCGTCAAGATTCCGGAACAGGGCATAAGGTGCACCGTCATGACCAGGTGGTGCAGTGTTTGGGGTGGATGTCTTCAATGGCAGCTATAAGCTCAGCCATGGTGAACGGGCATGTGGTCTTATCCTCAGGCTCATGTTTGGGACTGACCGGAACAGGTGCAGGTGAGCATTCATAATTCGGAAAGAACTGAAGGGCAGCTTGCGAAGCGAATTCATCTGGAGAAAGACGAAGGGCAAGGCGAATACTCTGGGCGTAGTCTTTGACGGATGGATTGCGTTGCATCGAATGAAATACACGCCACAAGTGGCGATTGCCGACAAGAGTACTGAGTTGAGAACACCACTCTGTCCAGCACCTGCGCAGAAGGCGTTTAGAATACCGACGGGCTTTAGCGGTGACTCTATGAAGTTCCGTTCGTGCATTATGATCTGACGGATGCTGAGAGCCTTAGGGTCTTATGGGCATTTAACAAGCGTTCTGAGTGAGAACGAACGCTCTGGGCACTGGCGACAAGGCTCATCCAGTCACTCGACGCTATGAACTCTACATTTTTGACTGTTTGCTATTGCTTAATTATGTAAATAAGTTTCTTCAAAGTGCCAGTAAACCCGATTGTTTTCGTTTCCCAAACTTCAAGTTCCATCTTTCCTCAACCCGAAGGCTCGGACACGCTACCCGGCAAAGCCCGGGTTCGGGTAAGCGCCTTCTCCACAACTGGTGGCAGCGGTGGGATGCTGCTAACCGGCCCGTAACAGTGCCATATTAGCGCTAGAACGCACAGTTGCATCCTTCCATGGTTCCCTGAATCGTTTTGCACAAGTCCTAGAGAATAGGATTGAAGACTTAAAGGGACTATGCAATAAATTAATTGAGATTACTTAAAGCAGACGAGAGATAGGCATTTCATCACTCGTCACCCCAACGCGAGGATTTTTAAGCTAGCATCAATAACAACGAAGATATAGCCGATTAAAATTTACGCTCCTCCTCTCCCCTCTCAACTCGTACACGCGGGTCACCAGACAAAAATAAAGAAAACAGGTCTGGGACTGGGCCCCGCCTTTGAATACGTCATCAGATGACGTTCGCTTTGCAACTTCCGGTTATCGCTCCTAGCCCCCCAGCAGCAGCGTCGGCGGCGTGGCGGCATCTCTCCGGTCTCTCTTCGCCTTCCTGGATTGCGGCGCGCGTCGGGTTTCTTTGCCTGTCGTCTGTTGTAGTTAGCAGTAATAAACCCAGACCACAAGGTGCGACTGCTCGCTCTTACGGCCGTGATGGACATCGAGCCCTATGCGTGCTCACGAAGAGCCGTGCGAGTGGCTCCGGAACTCCCGACAGAAGGAGGCGGCATAGGAAAGCTGAAACCATATGCGCGAAGGCAATGCCCTGGCCCGCGCTTGCCCGAGAGGGTCGCGCGGCGGCACGAGCAGACGATTTTCACGGCTACCGGAAGTGTGCCCGTGACGTCGTGGCTGCCGTGGCTCCAGCGAATGACAGCATGTGGTGGCCTGGCGACGTCATGGTACAGTGACGTCTTTCTTCCACGATTTTAGTTCCAAAATCGGTCACTACGAGCACACCAATCGGCCCGCAAATTTTAAAAAACACGTTTTTTTTTAAATTTATAATAAATTGCCGGCTCAGTTCCGAAGACTCATGCTTGGTGTGAATGTTCATTAGCATCATTTCTAAACATAAAAAACATTTACAAGCGACTTTGAATTATTTGCATAGTCCCTTTAAAAAATCGTCACAGGCGGTCGAACTTGATCGTTTATGGCCTTCCAGAAGAACAGAATGAGACTGGGAATGAGCGGAAAGCGCATTAATAAAAAGGAAAAGAAAAAAAAGCTTGTGCACAGCAATGCGGCAATAGAGCGAATTGACCGTTATGGGATGGCCAGCAGGGAACGAAGTCAGGCGAGTTATAGCTACTATTAATAAAGGCGTTCAGACTGAAAAAGAGCATGCTTTTCGTAAGCGGACATTTTTTAAGTAGTCATAGATATCAGAAAAAAAAACTTTGAAACAGTTCCAAACAGAATCGTTAAAAGGGTGATGAAGTTTATTCGGCCTTTACCAGTTTATACATAAACAACCAAGCTTACGTCTGGGCTGTCAACAAAAATAATACGATGCCAGTAAAGAAAAAAAAATCGACAAAAAAGCAGCTTCGGGTCAGGACGCGCCTACAGGCTCAGTGAAGAGCAGGTCTCCTTTAATCTCAAATGACTCACTCGCCCCGACTTCCACATACTTAGTTACAGGAAATGAGCACACTGGCGGCAACGAAGCAACGTCAGTGCAAGAAAAAATAGCTAAAAACAACGTTAACGCCCGAAACAGCGTATATAAGACGGATGGATTTGAAATTTGCTTGCTCGAGTACGACCCTCACGCTTCCGTTATAACCGGGACATTGCTAAATAACGATATAAGCGATGACGGAATTTTCCTGCCCTTCTGCAAGGGGCTTAGGAAGGTCAGCTGGTCGTCTATGGGCAGTGGCGCAGCTCTTATTGTCGAAAATCAAAATAAAATCACGTTAATAGAAGACGCTCGCGATCTTGGATGCTTGTGTTTTAAGTTGTGCTGGGGACATGGTTTGATTCTGTGCACGCTTTATGCACCCCCCCCCCCCCCTAAAATGGAACCGATGAGCCCCTAGATAAGTTGCAAATGCATATGTCAAAATACACAAAGACTAAAACATTTTTGATCGCCGAGCTGAGTCTACCATGTGCTGACTGGGAGCGGCTTGAACAATGTGCAGGGTCAAACGAAGATGTGAATGCTGTTTACAATATTATGTTCACACACGACTCAACTCGGATCGTTCACCAGCCTACTCGAATGCGAAATGAAATTAATGAAATTGGTTTTTGGGGAAAGGAAATGACGCAGTATTTGTCTCACATATCGGCGGACGCCTGAACCGCGCTGTATGGAAAGGATTACTCGAGCAAATTCTGGGGATTCATAAGCGACAAAAAAGAAACCTGTTTCCAAAGCATTAGCTGCTGATGCAATATTCAATTATCACACGGTAATTTCTCGCCGTTCTAACGACTACTTCCACAGCGTTTTCTTTACGTCAGAGCAATATACTTTGAGTGCTACATGTGCTTACCCCTCTGAAGCGAATTTTATTTCATACAAAGGTGTGTTTTCCAAGCTCCTGAACTTCGAAACTAAAACGACTTCCGGATCTGATGATGTTCCAAACGTGTTTCCAAGTTGCATGTCATTATCTCTCATACATCTATGTTATCTGCTTTAGGCCAAAGTGAATGGATGACAGCCTGAATTGTGCCTATTTTTAAACAAGGTTACCGAGTGGTATTAAAAGACTGCCGTCCGATATCATTAATTTCGTCCTGTTGCAAAATTATGGAGCATGCATGTTATCGCCACTCGCATTCACGAATTTTTAGAGCACAATGTGGACCTAACAAATTACCAATACGGTTTCCAGCAAGGCTACTCTGCAGTAGTTCACTCGTTGGATTTAGTAGTCGACCGTTACGGTCAAACTGGCGCGATCGTTTTAGGTTTCAGCAACACGTTTAATATTCTTCCTCACAACAGCCTAATACTCAAATATATTGGTCTCCTGCAGGTTCTTATTTCTTCGATAAGTGATTACTGATGTCACCGAAAACAATACGTCGTTCTCGGCGGACAACAATCCGGCTCTCTTCCTGTCACGTAAGTTGTGGTAAGCGCCCAATTAAGTGACCATAGCAGTTTTTATTATATATTAATGACATTGTCCAAAAAGATTATCTGGCATCTAGATTAGATTGTACGCCGAATTTTGTGTATTATTTCGCTAAATAAGTGATGCTCAACGTCAAGGTGACCATAATGCTACCCTGGTTAGCATAGTAAATTGGTGCAGTCGTTGAGGCATTGTTCTAAGTGCGAATGAAACTGTTTCTGTCTACGTCAGTAGTAAAAACAATGCTATAAAACTGCATATAAGCTCGGGTCTTCACTGCTGAAACAAGTCAGTGCGGTCAAATACTTTAGTGGGACAATTACTCGTGATCTGTCTTAATTGAACTCCCACATTTGACAACGTCTGTTCATCGGCCTTCAGAAAACAGTGCTTCTTGAGGCACAAACTATTAATTATCCTCTAACGTAAAACTTCTAAGTTACTTTCCTTTGATCAGGCCAAAACTCGAATAGCCGTGCATTATTTCGGATGCGCGAGACCAGCTCGAATATAAACAATATTGAAAAAATACAAAGGAAAGCTGTCAGATTTGACTAATGCAAGTTTTCAACACTTGACTCATCCTGTGAAATAATGCAAGCTAACAATATCCCACCCCTTGAGTGTCGACGAAAAAAATCCCGTTTAGATAATCTCTTTACTACTCAATCACAAGCTGGGGCTTGATCTGTCTTTATATCTAATCCGTCAGTCTGCAAGAAGCACTCCACGTTACCGCGCCGGTTCATTATCACCGCATTTTGCACCCACGAGTGTATAATTTTTATAAGTACCCCCCCCCCCCCCACACACACACACACACAAGAACGAACTGGAACTGTTTGCCTAAACCAAATACCATACCCTTGCCCCCCCCCCCCCCCTACCGACTAAGACTGACTTCCTTTTCATGTGACATGTGTCACGCCTTGTAGCTCACTATATTACGTAACTGCCTTTTAAGTTGCAATAATAATAATAATAATAATAATAATAATAATAATAATAATAATAATAATAATAATAATAATAATAATAATAATTGGGGGAAGGAAATGGCGCAGTATCTGTCTCATATATCGTTGGACTCCTGAACCGCGCCGTAAGGGAAGGGATAAAGGAGGGAGTGAAAGAAGAAAGGAAGAAGGAGGTGCCGTAGTGGAGGGCTCCGGAATAATTTCAACCACCTGGGGATCTTAAACGTGCACTGACATCGCACAGCACACGGGCGCCTTAGCGTTTTTCTTCCATAAAAACGCAGCCGCCGCGGTTGGGTTCGAACCCGGGAGCTCCGGATCAGTAGCCGAGCGCCCTAACCAAGTTGCAACTTGCCATGCAGTTTTTGCGCACTCTTTCTTCACTCTATTATAAAGTGCCCTTCCTGCTTGCTCCTAACCATGGCCTGCAGTAGGTACATAAGTAAAATAAAATAGGTGGAACATGCTACCGGAATGGTCACCGCATCTATCTTCCCGAGAAAGGAGGGCGGTTTGAAAGAATATGAAAACAACACGGGTAAAGCACAGAGGAACAAGTTAACTGTGAATATATTTTTGCATTTTCAACAGGCTACACTGCATCAAACCGCACCAAAACACCAACTAGACGGGCAAGAAAACGCCATGACGGAGTGGTGGGTCCGCGACAGAAGGAGAAACAGTAAAGCAACAGCGCTCGCCATAGAAAACTGAAAACACGTACCTGGGCAGGCTTGTCTATAAAGCGCAGCAGCAGTGTGCGGCGGAAAGAACAGAGCGGAATCTGGCTGCAGCTGTTCTTTTTTTGGGCCCAGTGTTCGTACGTACCTTTGCCGCTTTTACATCCATGCAGCTGCGTCCGAGAGCAAAAGCGCTGGGAGGGATACCAGGCACCTTCCTTTGCCACTCACGACAGCGCTCGGGCGCTATGAACAAGCCTGCTGTCGTAACACAGCGGGATTACCCAATGCAGAGAGAAAGATGACAGCTGACGACTACGATCTAGGAGTGTGCAAACATTATTAATGCGAAAGCATTAATAGACTATGTCGGCGCCGGAAGTGGGCGCAGAATGTGTCGCCGGATGTGACGTCATCAGGTGGTGGCGTTATGCAGTCATGATCTGAAGTGTGGTGTGGTGAAGTATAAGTCAATGATTAAACAATATCGAGTCAGAGTTATTACTCATCCGTCATTGATGTTAGTAATTAATTAATGGCGCTGACGATTGTCACAAATTAATAAAACTAATTATTGATACTAATTAATGATGTTACCAACGATTATGTTTACTTTTCTTTCATTAAGGGGCCTAATTAAAGTGTCAGTGTGACGTCATAAGAGTGTGACATCATCCATGCGTCTGATGACGTCACGTCTACAACCAGAGTACATGCAGCAACAAAACGTTAGAGATCGGTTTGGTTTATAGGTTTAACGTCCCACAGCGACTCAGGCTATGAGGGACGCCGTAGTGAAGGGCTCCGGAAATTTCGACCACCTGGTGTTCTTTAACGTGCACTGACATCGCACAGTACACGGGCCTCTAGAATTAAAACGTTAGAGATCACTAAGGTAATTCGCATTGGAGTTTTGCGAAAGCATTGACGCCGCTTCGGCACTCGTCGCCTCTCTTTTACCTCGATATCTTATTGATCATGAATTACTTCGGTTACGTATTGATCACTTATCACTGGTCACGTGATTGCCCATTTCAAGTTTTCAAACTTTGCACTACGCTTTGGCTGTCCTCACTTCCGATTTTTCAAATTTGGCGCTACGCTGTAGCTCCGCCTACTTGCGCCGTTTTCAAATTTCGCGCCACTTTTGCTCTGGTCCCGTGCACTTTTTGGACATTTTGGGCTCTGATACATTAGCTACTCATCCGACTTTGAAAATTCTTTCTTCGAGATCAACCTCACGTCGTCCCCTATCGATCACAAAAAATCGTTTGGCGCTATCTGTTCCGAGTTCCTCACAACTGCTGCAGAGATGTTTTGCGGACACGACCCCTGTCGACATATCCTCGTAATGTTTTCGCATTAAAAAAGTACACATCGTGGAGTGGTACCATCGGAGACCGAAGAGTGGCGGTCGGATCTTAACGGAGTGGATAAGCAGACGTAGAAAGACGTCGACCAGGAGCCACAAACGTCGAGGCAAGCGCTAATGCCTTCGCATTTCTCCAATGCAGTCTCTGCAGTGGTTTATAAGTGTTTTTTTTTTTCGAATCCGAATCCAATAGGTGGTGTCCAGTCTGAACGAGCCGCAAGGCATGCTGGGCACTCCGACGTCTGGGTCTTTCGGCGAGATGAGCGTGTGTAGCGCTTTGCTTGAAATCCGGAATTGACAAGCTTGAATTCGGCTCTTCATAAGTTAGTACGCGCGAATAAAGTAAAAAAGGTGAGCATGCTGTACGTCCATTATTATGTCCGCGCTCGGCGTTCCGTATTTGAATTCATGGCGAAAAAGCGTCGCAAGTGAGAACGTGTCGGCGTGCGTCGTCTGTTAGCGCGGAAGTTTAGGACGCTTCATTCACTCGCTAAAAAGTTCTCTTATTACTCGGCTGCTGCAATGATCTCTAATATATGTTAGGGAACATATTTCCGAGAGGTTTCGCGCTAGCAGGCACTGAATATATGGACTACCAGCAACCGTAGCCTAGCATTACGTATATGATCGCACTGCCGCGCACATTGTAGCAGAGTAGCTGCGACGGCGAAGAGCTTGCATCATGCAAATACTCGGAGGACTTGAGGTACTCTTTCTACACCAGCCGCGGTGGTCTAGTGGTTAGGGTACTCGCCTACCGAGTCGGGGGACCCGGGTTCAATCCGGGACGCGGCGGCCGCGTTTCGATGGCGGCGGAGCGCGAAAGGCGCGCCCGTGTGCTGTGCGATAGAACCCGTCTAAACTAATCCGGAGCCCTTCACTACGGCGTCCCCCATTGCCCATGTATCGCTTCTAGACGTGACACCATACAATTTGCAATATTTTGTGATTTTCTAGTCTACAAAGCTTTCATGCGCACTGCATCGGAGCTGCAAGGGTTTCTTGCCACGCGGTAGCACCGGAGCTGCATCGACTGCAAGCAAGGAAGACCGCGTTTTAATTGCGCTAAAATTGGCACATGGGGCAAGCTGAGCTGTCGGTTATGTTCCTGTCAGCTCAACTGCTTTTGTCGACTATTTGCTATGGCTTATGGAATAACTACTGCACAAGCTGGCATGCATAACAACTCTCTCAAGCAACTGAATTTCAGTTCGTCTGTAATGCAGAAATGCAACTGCATGACAAATGTGTTGCATTTTCAGCACTACTGTATACTTTCTGCCAGTACGAATTGCACCGAGCATGCGCCGAGACTTTGTGGCTGAAAACTTCTCCTCATGTGCGTCAAGGGCATGGATAGGCAAGTGACACGGCAGCTATTCCAGTAGAAAGAGAGGTGCACCCATTTACCGAGGCTTTGGTACGTGCACAGGAACCTCACTCACACAAAATTAACCACGCAATGCATTTCACAGCCTGCATATGCTGGTGTGGGACATTACATGCCATTTACATGTAACTTGCAGCTCTGAATGTTAAGAATTACTGTTCTTGATTTCCCAGTGCTGGTTGCTGCTTTATGTATATGAAAAAGGACTACTAAAATAAATGCTCTGTTTTATGGCATCTCTTGACTGTTCACTAGCTTCAGAATGTAAATCGATGTGGCTTCCCATTGTAGACAAGCTAGCGGCGGGGCTCTAAGTATTGGAGTTAAAGCTGAAGCTGTCTAGAAGCGCAACAGTGATCTCTACTGTGAGGCAGCACGATATCAGTATATTAGCTCTGTGACCGTCACTTCCTGCGCCTTCTTTTAAATTGGTTTTTGGGGAAAGGAAATGGCGCGGTATCTGTCTCATATATTGTTGGACACCTGAACCGCGCCGCAAGAGAAGGGATAAAGGAGGGAGTGAAAGAAGAAAAGAAAGAGGTGCCGTAGTGGAGGGCTCCGGCATTAATTTCGACCACCTGGGGATCTTTAACGTGCACTGACATCGCACAGCACACCGCCTGCGCCTCTGAAATTCACTTTTTTACTAATGAGGGCGACGGAGAACGGAGCAGCGCCATATCTCAGCTGATGAGAATGACGAGAATAATGAGACGTGGCCTCCGTCAGGCGTGAAGGCAGGGTTTGCCTTACCCGCCGCGGTGGCTCAGTGGTTAGAGAGCTAGGCTACTGATCCGGAGTACCCGGGTTCGAACCCGACGGCAGTGGCAGCGCTTCGATGGAGGCGAAACGCATAGGCGCCCGTGTGCTGCGCGATGTCAGTGCACATTAAAGATCCCCGTGTGGTCGAAATTAGTGCCGGAGCCCTCCACTACGGCCTCTCTGTCTTCATTTATTCTCTCAGTCCCTCCTTTATTCCTTCCCTTAGAGCTCGGTTCAGGTGTCCGCCGACATGTGAGACAGATACGGCGCCATTTCCTTTCCACCAAAACCAATTTTTGAAATTTTATCGGACTTGGCTGAACACTGCCGTGCACCGCGTCTCGGCGCTGAATGTGCAGTCCAATAGTGAAAACTTGTTGTTTTACGTTGGAGTGGGCCCTGTTTTTGTAGCGATAGCTACATTATGGTAGCATTTCGAGCCTTCAGAGTGGCAGCGCAGCCACCCTGTGGCTGCGCCGCCACGCTGCGCGAAACCGAGCTGCCACAGCTGTGCGCATGCGCTGTGTCAATTGGGACGAAAATGAAGAAGGAACGCCCAGCGAAACGGAGCGGCGAAAGACTGACTTTGCAATTCAACTGAGCAAGTTCCACTCGGCCAGCTGTAGCTATCGCGTCACTCCAGGTTTAACCAGAGCTTAACCACCGCTAATTTTTGAGACAGCCGTAGAAGGATAGTACGGCGTGCCCGATTTTAAACTTTGCGTCTGTTGTTCGAAAATTATTACAAAATCCTGAGATCGTATTCGAATCGTTTCGAATATTTTTCAACACGCAATATTTGATTCGTTCAGTGTATCCGATTGGAGGATATTCTATTCGACATTTGAAGCTTTAGAATATCCGCACACCCCTACTACGAGAACAGAACAACGATGTCCATTTGAAGAAAAAAAAAAGGAAAAGCGTGAATCCGCACTACAAACGTAACGTGTGCCAAAGGAGCGATGTGATTGGCTGATTAACGGCTTTGCCGAGGTAACTAAGGGGCAGCTGTCGTTTTGCTCATTCGGTGTCCTGTGTGTATCTGAGCAGTGGACTTTGAGCGCAGGTGCCGGGCTTTCGGAAAAACACGCTTTATGGCGAATCAGATGCCTTTGGCGGAAACAACAGCAGACAGCGCTTGGTCGGTTATCACGGCGTTCTGATATTCGCCTGCCTGCACCAGCTTCTTTAGCCGCAACGTTTTATGGCTCTACACACGTACATTACTGCTCTTTCGGCAGGCGAAGTTTATGGGTTTAATGGCGTTCCACGAAATCGCGTGGCAAATCCTGATATTTTTTTTTATCCTTCGGCGATGCTTTCTCGCCAAGTGGCTTGATGACGACTAGGAACTTTGTTCTACTTTTCTTTCCAGCGCGCTGAAAAAAGCAGTGGTATAATGTGAGTAAAAAGACACCCCTAGACTCACGCAGAGTAGCATTTCGGCGATTTTTACACGTCGGCTATAAGATCTGTGCTCTTCATTAAAATGTTTCTCTCTACCTCTCTCTCTCTTCTATGCGTATGGACAACGCGTACAGGGCTTGTCAGATGTTGGCCAGAGGGTGTGCTGTCAAGTCTTATAGTTGGACATTTACGACGGCACCGAAATCTGTGGAGCATGAGATAAAGTTTGCGTTAGCTCTGGCGTCCAATTGATAGACCTATCGGCAAAAGTGCCCTACTAAGCTGCTGAAAAGCATATCCTGCGGATTGGGGACTTTCGACCAGCCCTGCACATGCAGCAAACTCAACTCCTGTTTCGAAAGAACGCAGCATCAAATATCAACATAAAGTTTTGTTCTTGTTTTCTTCATTTAATCTGAGCTCACAGAGGGGACGTCCATGTTGTTGTAAGCCGCGCTGTATTGAACGATTCTGGTACTATATGTTCAGTGCATTCCGTTCACACTAAAATGTATTGTTTATTGGATCATGCGACGTGCTTTTCTTTTTTGTTTGAATTCGTCTCAAATACCGTTTCCTGCATGCTTTTTGTTTCACGCGCGTCGAAGTCTGTTTTCCTCTTCCGAGCTATATAGTGCGTCGATGTCCCTCTGGTAAAAACTCTGCAGCGGCTTTCTGCAGAGCTTAAGTGTCGCTGTAACTAGTCCCGAATCTGGCATCCACTCCTCCGTGCACAGTTTCACCTTGACGGGAACTTCGGCCTTCTGCAAGTCGCTGGAACGCGCGTACGCCAAGATGGACTCCGTGGCTGCCTTGGACACATCCGGGTCATCGCACAGCTCCTTAAGAGTAGCGAAGACTTGCCCCTTGCCGATGTCTCTGGCCACCAGCTGAAGTTGTTCGTAGTTGGGCACTACGAAGGCGACTAGGTACGCGTGAAGCGAGCTGCCGTACACAAACGCGTTGTCCACAAGATGGCAGGACTTGAGCACGGATTCGACGCGGCTCAGAGCAACGTACTCACCGTACTGAAGCTTGACTAAGTCCTTCTTCCTGTCGATCATCTTGAGCGTACCATCAGGGAAGATCTCGCCAATGTCTCCGGTGTAGAACCAGCGGATACCGTTTTCCTCGCGGAACAACTCCCTCGTCAGTTCCTCGTTCTTGAAGTACCTTTTTGCGATGCCGGGGCCTCCAATGACGATCTCGCCACGAGGGTTTGGCGTGTCCGAGGTGCGGTAGTTGCCCTCGGGCCAGTCGACGAGCCGGAGGTAGCATCCGTTTAGTGGACCTCCCACCCGTCCCTCACTGGTGTCTTCGGGGTTCATCATTGTGGCCAGGCAGCTGGTTTCGGTAAGGCCGTAACCCTCTATGACGTGGCAGTTACTCAGACAAGCCCTCAAGAAGCGGCGTGTTTGGCCGGATAGTGGTGCTGAACCACTCACGATTAATTTTGTTCGGCCCCCGAGAATGAGGCGCGTCTTATTGAAAAGCATGCGGTCAAGGAGAGGCGTGTAGAAGCCGTGTTCCAGCCAGAAGCTTTTGTATTGGACAGCGTAGTCTAGCAGGGCTTTGTGGAGGGTCCCTCTGGAGGAGGAGTCCTCGGAGATCCATTTGCGGATTCGGTCTGCGACGAGGGGAACGCATATCATCATGGTAGGCTTGAGGAGAGTGGCGTCTCCGGGGCAACCCGAGGCGACTGCGCCGGATTCGTCGGTGAGGGTCAGCGGGGTGGAATACCCTATGCGGGCGCCGACGCAGAGCACGACCAGCTCGAATGAAAGCTCGAACATGTGAGCTAGCGGCAGGTAGGCTGCGTAGGTGTCCTCGCTGCTGGCGACGCCGAATCTCTGCGAGTGAATTCCGAATCCCCTCACCGTTGTCATGAGGTTTCTGTGTGTGGTCATGATGCCCTTTGGAATGCCCGTGGAGCCGCTGGTGAACATGATGATGGCGACGTCTTCGGGCGTAGGCGGACAGGCTTCCACATCAAACTCGGGTTTTCGCCGCTCAAGGCTGGAGAAGGGTATGACCTGCAGTATAGAACACGAAGTGCGCTGTATATTCGACGGGGAACGTATGCTCCTTCATTGTCATTCCTCTCTACGAATCCTCATCGCTTCTCCCCAGAACTGCTATTTACCCTCTTATCGTCATTTATGCGTATCATGCCGAAAGCAGGACGGTTGTTGCGCATGCTGGGCGCCTTGTGTCCAACAGTTTATATGTATCTGAGTCGTGCCTCTTTAAACAGATTATAAACCCCAGTATACAGTGAGTTTAGATGAATAAATTACCTTTAAACCTATGAAACACGCAGGCCTCGAAGCAACCACAACGATTGGAGAGAATATCGTCAATTTTAATTACACCCATGACGACACACCATACACTTTTCTGACCTACGTTACTTGACGGTTTCGGAATGAGTAGGCTGGTTGGCTGAACAACGCAATTCTGTTTTCAAGAAATTGTAAAACACTCAAAGCTTGATAAAACACAGCCATGATTACAGGAAGTTTGACTTAGGGCTTCAAGGCAGGACTTCCTCTCCCTGTGGCTAAGAGCCGGCGCGTGCTCACGTTTCTGGCTGAAAATAGGGTTCACGACCTTGTATAGTATATGAAAGTCCCGTCTAACGCCACATGGGAAGTCCCCCCCCCCCCCCCCCCCACCAGAAAAAAAAAAGCAACTGCAGCCAGAAGGAAACTTTCACAAATGAATGCACATCAGATAAGGGCTTACGCTACTATTTAGGCAAACTATTTATTGCCCGAAACAGCGTTCAACCTCAAGCAGGTGCCGTTACGAGAGTTACTGAGAGGCTGCCTTGGGCGGCCAGCGCCGCTTTCACGGTGAAACACAGATCTCTACGGCGGTATGTTGAGTCCCACCCTCTTTCGGCTGCATTAAGCGTAATGCGGTGGCGGGCCGTTTCGAAGAGAAAACTGCCGCTATACCACGTGGAATTACGCAAATTTGGTGTCCTCCCGAGACAGGGTGGTACCATAGATTATTTAAACAGTGAATCGTAGTTAGTAGCGCTTATACGTATCGTAAAACGAGCTTTTGGGCAAGTTGGTTACTTTGTTTCCACATAACTGCAGCGTAAAAAATTACGAGCACAAAAAAGGGGAGAAACACATCCGTGTCGTATGTGTTTCTCCCCTTTTTTGTGCTCGTAATTTTTTACGCTGCAGTTATGTGGAAATACGTATCGTGTTTCGCAGCTGATCTGCCGAGAAACTCGGTGCCTTATGAACAGTCGTTACATTCTCACAACGGGCGTAGCATATTCCAGCGCAATTCTCTTGACCCGGATGCTCTACATTTGGATTACATTTCCGACTATCAGGATTACTTATTTTGAGCTGCAGTTGCATATTCGCCAAAGAGTGATGTTCAGACATCCTTCGTCCGTTGAAATCAAGTGCGAAAAGTCGCCTTTGACGGCTGCTATAATTTCGGTAATTATGAGGATGCAAATTTATAGTTGTGTCTTATACCTCCGCCCTTAGCAAAAATTATTCTGGAATGCAAATGTTTGGCATGTCTTACTTCGCATACTTAGTCTGTTGGTTTCCAGCCGTCTCACTGCACCTGTGATCCCCAATTTTCTTCTGGGCGCGCTTTCAATTCAATTCAATTCAAGGATTTTATTTATGTTTCTTTCAAAATACACAACAGTTGCTGGACCCATAGCCATTGGCTAGTAAAGGGTCCAGTGATAAAATACGATACAAATACTAACACAGCAGAAGAGGAATGTAATTAAGAAATACAAAATTTATTCTTGACGCATACATCATAGGCAATGCAATAATATTGTGTCACAATTTGGTTTAAACATTACAATAGGTTTCAAACAGGTATTTCTTTAGAACAGTTCTGAAGTCATTGGCTTGCTTGATGTGTACTGGCAAAGAATTCCAGATCAAGGCCCCGTTAAATTCTATGAGCCTTTTCCCGTGCACATTATGAGATGGGGCAGGTTAAAGTTATGATTAGTTGCAGCTCTTGTATTTCGTAATGGGAGTTTAAACAAAGTTATGGGGAGAGGATCATTAGTCTCTAAGATACTATGTATAGTTTGCGCAATTTTTAATTCGTACAATGCATTGAATGGCAGCACATGGAGAAAATTATACAAAGATCTACTGGATTGACCACGACTTGAAAATGTAATAATTCGTAACGCACGTTTTTGCAGACGGATTACAGGTTCGAGATAAGTTGTGAAAGTGGCAACTGAGCAAAGCGAAATATCCGCTGTCCTTTTCTTGTGTGGGCACAGCTCCCCCGAGCACAACGGCCCCCTCATAGCTTCATCTGTGACTGCTGCTTCACATGCACAACACAAGCTCACTTCAAACAAAGGGGCGTGGCTCGATGGGCGAAATTTCCCACTTTCGCCTCGGTTTTGCATGTTTCGAGCGTTCCCCGCAGCCTTTCTTCTCCCGATTTGCAGCCGCCTCGGTATACACATCACACGTTCTGCACCACGCTGTCAGAAGTCGCGTGTTTTGTAGACAACACCAGACGCACGTGAGGTGATAACGTAAGCCGGCAAAGCTGAAAGGCCTGGCCACATCAAAATCTGCCAAGCGCTTTCTTCAGCACCTGGCTAAAGATACGCTTCCCAGTAGGGCAGCCGTGTTATGTACGCTCTTTTGCTGGTAAGCGAGTATGCAAAGCTCTCGTCGCTACATTTTGATCAGTTTATGTACTTTATCTTCATGCCGCAAAGGCATTCTAATCCCCCGCTATAGCGACTCAGGCTATGAGGGACGCCGTAGTGAAGGGCTCCGGAGATTTCGACCACCTGGGCCTTTTTAACGTGCACTGACATCGCACAACACACGGGCCTCTAGAATTTCGCCTCCATGGAAATTCGACCGCCACTGCCGGTATTGAACCAGCGTCTTTCGGGCCAGCAGTCGAGCGCCATAACCACTCAGCCACCGCGGCGGCTAATCCCCCGCTATATTTCTTTGGGATAGCTCGTTACGTTACGTTACCGTGTCTACATTCTGCACATCAGTAATCAAGGAAGTCGTGGCTTCGAACGAAAGGAGACTTTTCCTCATTAGTGGTTTATTTTCGTTCCTTCTCGTGTAGCTTGTAAATAAATCCTTACAGGAGGAAAAAAGCTCCTTTCGTTGGCGTCACGCAGCCACGTCAGTAAAATTCGTCATGTCTCTTTCGGGGCAGACATGTTCTAGTGCTTACTTTTTTTGCCTCTCTTGATCACAGCAGCGCGGATGAGGGCTAGCTTGTCTGTCGTGCTTACTCGTCAGGGTCTTTAGATGCGCGCTTGACGTCAAAGGTGGTTTTGCTACTAGCCCAGACCCATACTGTAATGAGAGACCTATTGCCTTGCCCACCGACTATCGAATGAGGCGGTAAGTCAGCGTATGTTGGCAACTGAAGTAGCAGGTTCTGCGGAACCGACGAAGTCGGTCTGTGTTGCTCCGGCTCCCCTTTGTTAGTTTAGCCTGGCGAGGATAATGGGATTTCAACGAAATGGTTATCAAAGGCTGATTTTGTGAGGTTTCTGTGTGAACCGGTCGCTTTTTAATGGTCTCTTCTTCATGCTTCGAGAATACAAAAATTGTACGTTTTATTTAAATTTACCCTCGAATAAGGCTACAAATCAGCACGTCGTCGCATCGTACTACCAATCTGCGTGTAGTCTGCACCGCCCAGTGGGAAACTCAATAGTCTGCATGATTTGGTTGCGGAACAAGCGACTAAGGGAAGCAGTTGAGCAAGTATGAACATTTGGTTTCAGACGTCTCAAGACATCGTGACCTAGCTTCAAAAAGTAGGGCGCTGCCTCTTCAGTTGTCATAGAACAATTCCTTCCTGATCTGCCTTTTCCAGCCCTTGCAAAAATGGTCTATAGACAGTCTATAGACTTCTTACAGGCTTCATTGCCTTCCTTTAGATATTTATCTTTGTCTATTCATAGTCTATAGACTGTCAATAGACAAAGTCTACTAAAAGTGTATGGCCATAAATCTATAGAGTTTCTATGACTGTCTATAGGATTTGTATTGACTGTAGACTGCTATCAAGTGTGTGTCTATAGATAGTCTATAGACTTTTTAGACAGACGCCTATGGACAGTCGATAGACTGTCTAAAAAAATTTTTGTAAGGGAGTATCGATATAGTTCTACACTCTACTTCTTTTCCATTGAATCCATCTAGTTTTTAACTTCCGTGTTTATAACCTGTCGTTTAAAGCTTTCTTTCTCCGTCCTCATGTCCGGAATATATACTGGTTAGCTTCCTAGTTTTTTTCCGCCAGTGTGAGTCAACGCTATTTATGTATAAGTTTTTAAAAACCTTAACTGCCCACCTGTTGTCGTTCAGTTTCCTCATGCGTTCTTCACATAATATTTTAATCTGGGGAATTCCCGTGCTTCGAACGACGCCCAGCCCATATCCTCGTGTACTGCCTTATTTGTGGTTTTTCCGTGGGCACCTTGTATTAGTCTTCCAACAGCTCTCTGATACCGAAAGTGAGCGATCAGCGCCCTCTACGGCTGGGATTTAATATGCCGGTTCGTCGTCTTCTATAGGCACCCTGCATCCGCCAGGCGCCACCACCTTCGGTTGTCGTGAAGCGCCACCGCGTAGCCGCTTTTGCGTTCGCCGGGGGATAGCCGCAGCAGACGACGCGCCTCACGCGGTGCAGCGGTATGGCGGTAAACGGCGTGCCCCCTTGTTTTATCGACGGGTTTCCTTGAACTTCAAGACGTTGACGCTTTTTCTCGTGGTGCAAACCTAAAAAAGGGTCAACTACTACTGCAAGCGGGCCACTGGGCACACACTCCCTTCCGTGATTTGAAAAATATTATTCGCGCAGTCGGCCTTTTTTAGAAGCTGGCATGCGTCGTTCACCACGCCGCTTCGCCATCTTTACAGTTAATTTCGTTTCATTTAATTTTATTTATTGAAGCATTAAGGGCCCGTAGTCATTGCGCTTCCCTTTACTGGCATCATGAGAAAGCAAATTCGCGATTACAACAGAGCTGATTACGCCATTATTAACACGAAGAGTTTCCCGACAAAGTGCTACCGACTTTTCTATGATAGGTGAATCAACGATAACTAAGTTATTTTTAAAGAAAAGCCTGTCAAAACTGGTAGCAAAACACGTCTCACTTATCACTATAACTAGTGATAAGTCCGAGCCTTGGTTCACGAAAAATCGTCAGCGGATGGAAAAAAACAACGGCTGTACAAAAATGCAAAGCGCGTGAGTTCCCCAAGCGCTATTTCTGCTATATGTTCTGCTATTTTTAGCGCTAAAGATAAATATTATTCACAAGACCTTCCTGCATGCTCAAAGCAACCCGATCAAGTTATGGAAGATAATAGGTCGGTGTAGCGGGAATAACTATGTTTTGATACATGACATCAAGAATATTTCCTGCTCTGATGCTGACTATCCAACAGCGTTTAATTAACTCATTTTTCACATCAGTATTCACCAGAGAAGTTAGTTGTAACATTTTTTTGAGCACCCGATTTGCACTACCGATACATGGTCGTGACTGACATTACATTCGACGGCTTTGCCCGGTAGGCAACTAACCTTAAGGTATCCTCTTCATGTGACGTCGATGAAATTAATTCCTAAATACTGGAGAACACCGTTTCTGTGTCTATAGTACCATCTGACTACATGTACTTTCGGCAACCATTATTAACAGTTATGCTTCCTTGTGATTTAAAGATAGTAAAAGTGGTGCCAGTTTACAAAAGTAGCTGTAAACATTCGCGCGAAAATTGCAGTCCTATCTGGTCAAATGCATAGGGGAATTTCCCAAGGTGGAGTAGATTTGTAAAAGCTGTATAGCTGTAGAGTCGTATAGCTTTATAGCTATACAACTATACTATATCTATATATGCATGACTATATATATCCGATATATCCATATACATATATACATACAGCTATATAGCATATATACATCATATAACATATACAGCTATATATCTATATCGATAAGCTATATATATATCTACCAGGTGTTTCAGGGAAGGTGATCACTCGTGTTTAAAATATTGTTTTTGAGGTAAACAGAAGCTTTTTCCGGCATAGTAAGCCAGCGTTGGCGGACGTCAATAAACAGGCGAATCGTCTTAACTAGCTAAGTGATTAACTAAATTCTAATAGTTAACTTTTTAACTATTACCAATGGGCACCTGATTGCAATTAGAGATTTGTAGCCGGCCGTTAATCAATAGCCATATCAGTTTTTAGAATTTCGAGAACGCCATTACTCTCGCCGCTAGTGGCTCGACAAAATTTGGCTGCATCGTGCGAAAATACATGCGCTTTTGAAATGGCCAAATTTTGTCGTGCCACAGCGGCGAGAGTAATGACGTTCTCGAAATTCTAAAAACTGATATGACTATTACTAACGGCGGGTTAAAATCTCTAATCGCAATCAGGTGCCCATTGTTAATAGTTAAAAGTTAACTATTAGAATTTAGTTAATCACATAGATAGTTAAGATGATTCGCCTGTTTTTGACGTCCGCCAACACTCATATTACTATGCCGCAAATTACTTCTCGTTAGCTCAAAAACCTTATTTTTAAAAACTAGTGATCACCTTCCCTGAAACATCTGGTATACTTCCTGTATAGCTATATAGCTTTCCTGTATAGCTATTTAGCTATACAGGAAAGCTGTATAGCTTTCCTTTGTAGCCGTATGGCTGCGCTTGGGTGGATGCCAGTGAGTAACTGCTCCCTTATTACAATCCTATCTCACAAACATGCATCTGTTACAAGACACTTAAGCACACTATCTATCATATTTACGGTCACCAGGAATCCAATCATTTCTTTTTTCACAACCAACACGGCTTTAGAAAAGGCTTTTCCTCTGAGTCACAATTGTTCGAATTCACTATGGACATTTATTCCAAAATGAATAGCAACTTACAAACTGATTGGGCCTTGTCTGATTTCGCAAAAACATTTGATCGCTTCGCACATTGTCGCTTAGCGTCGAAGCTTTCTTCGCTCAAATTAGACTCTTCAACTTTGTCATGTCTCCGTAATTTGATTTCAGATCGGCAGCAGTTCCCACTTGTTAATGATCACTTATCTCCACTGTCTGGTGTTACGTCACGTGTGCCGCAAGGGGGCGTCCTTGGTCCCCTACTCTCTTTAATTTACATTAATGGCTTACTGAATAACATTTCATTCAGCGTGCGAATATTTTCTTATGATTGCATCCTTTACAGGTCAATAAAGAGTACTAACGACCACATTTCACTCCATAGTGACCTGAAAATTATTGACGATTGGTTTAAAACACGGCTGATCTCCCTAAACGTTTCGAAGTGTAAAATAACCTCATTTCACTGGAAAATCTTACATAGTGTATAATACCCCCTACCCCTATCCTTTATCACTATCGCTTCCCCTTCCTTTCCCTTTCCCTGTCCTTTTATTCCCGCTAGTCGCACCTCAGGTGCTTCAGGTTTCGATGGCAGATGCCGCGGCTCGCAAAATCTTTTCCTTAAACTGTTATTTTATTGATAATAACCACCACCACCACCACCACCACACCACCACCACCACCACCACCACCACCACCACCACCACCACCACCACACCACCACCACCACCACCAACAACAACAACAACAACAACAACAACAACAACGAATTGATGCTTCCCTTAGCACATTAAAAACAACATATTGATCAAGCTACTCATTATAAATACTTAGGCGTTCACCTCACACCAAATATCTCGTGGTCAGATCACATCACCACCATTTCTGTTAATGCTTTAAAGTAATTAGGTTTCCTGCGCCGTAACTTGCAAAGTACTACAGCTAACGTGCTTAAACAAGCCTATGAAACCTTAATTAGATATCAGCTTGAGTATACGCTGCTACCGTTTGATCTCATCATCAGAAATACTTAATCGACATGTTAGAAACAATCCAAAAATAACGCTAGTCGCTTTATTTCACGCAACTGTAGCTGTCAGTCAAGCGTAACCGAAATAAAGCTGAACCTTTGACGTCATCTCGATGGGGGGGGGACTCTGCCGTGCGAGTGCGTCTCGTTGCAAGCTCCGCGAGGGGTGCGAAAGTAACTACGTGAAGTTAACGAGGGCGGCCGCAGACTGCTGAACAAACTGCTGATTGCGCTCACGCGCATGGATACACTGGCGACGATAACGCGAGCGTGTGGCCTTTGGTGCATTGTGAGTCGTCGTGAAGTGCACAGGTATGCCCCGAGGGATCCTCAAAAGCATGCGAGCAGCAGTATCGCTCTAACGTATTTCATTCAACACCACATCTGAGTGAAAAATTGCACGCTGCATTGCTCACCAAACGGTGCACTGTGTTTGTTGCTAACTATGCAGTAAATACGATCGCAGACAACCCTCGTAATTGACTCTGCTGTGGTCGTTGCGATTTCTACGTTTGTTAATTGGTTCCTGTCGGTTGTAAGCGGAAAAGAATCGGGTGCCTTCCGCCGAACTGTAGTCTGCAAGCATAATCTTGACGAACACGCGTCTGTTGGCTGAACGTTTTTGTAGCGGAAATTCCTGCCTCGCGTGCCGGTGCCTCACGTATACTGCGTGCATGATGACCCGCGCTGGGAAACTTTGTAGCGATAGCTACATTACGGTAGCATTTCGATCCTTCAGCGTGGCTGCGCCATCATGCTGTCACGTGGTTGGTCACCTGATACGGAGCAGCTGCCGGCGGCGCGGTGCCGTGGCTGATCACGTGGATGGTCACACGACCGGCCACGTGGTGCGGAGCAGCTGTGCTGCCGGCGGCGCGGCGCGCCGGCGAAACCGAGCTGCCACAGCTGTGCGCATGCGCCGTGTCAAGTGGGACGAAGATGAAGAAGGAACGCCCAGCGAAACGGAGCGGCGAAAGACTGACTTTGCAATTCAACTGAGCAAGTTCCACTCGGCCAGCTGTAGCTATCGCGTCACTCCAGGTTTAACCCGAGCTAAACCACCGGCAATTTTTTTTCTTTTAGCCAGCCAAATCAGAGATGATGGTGCATACACGTAGTACTTCTCAGATATTTTTGAGCACGTCTAAAAGCATATTCGCCTTTCCACTGCGCAGAAAACATGAAACACAATGCGCTTGCATAGCGCTTCGCCCGTTGACGACATGCATGCACGCGCGTCTGTATGAGCGCGCACTAAGAACAGAGAAGAAACACTACAATTTCATAACGCCTGCAGCCTGCACAAACTAGCCGATTCGTCTGCTGAGGTGAGTACGAAAGCGCTTCGCCGTCCGCTTAGCTTGCACACGCAGCGCGAATGCCGTTGAGAGCTTGCGGTTCTGAACTTGCTGCGTAGTGTGACGGCTACACGCAGCCGATTGCGCAGAATGCGAGGAGAAAGCTTCAGTGCTCGTGTTTGCGAATGACCTTTTTCTCAGCCGTCTGTTTTGAGCTGTTTAAATTAGGAGACCCTTCGCATTGTCGGCTATGCTCGTCGCGCTGCCTTGCTCGTATTTCGACGGTTATTGTACATCGAGACGGCGATATAGCGTTCGTTCATAAATACGTCACTCGTCGCCGCTGCATGAACCTGCCAATAGCGGGGCAACATGTGGCTCGCTTTTACGCAATATTCGGGCCCCCCAAAAAGGGTTGTTTTCGGTAAAAATGACATATTTACTATGAGGTGAGCTTACCCGATTAATCTACCCTGCTAGTATCCCCTTAAGTGTCCCTGTGATTAGCTGACGCCGCCTCGCTCACCGCAGACTCTTACAACGTAGATAGGAAATTATTACTAGCAGTGAAAACATGATGGCGTACCAGATACAGCCGAACCCTGAGCACTCGCCAAGTGCACTTTAAAGGGACACTGAGGTCAGTCTCATCGAAGTATTCTTCTCGGTAAAAAAAAAAGAGTTAGCAGTGGCTTAGCTCGGCTATGCCAGGATATACGTAGCGTGAGCTACGCTGAGCCGCTGAGCATCAATTGTGACGTCACTGCACCTCGCGCATGCGCAGCACGGCTCTCCAGGAGCCACGCGAAACTGCTCAACCTCGGCCAGTGTACTCACGCCACAAAAAAAAAAACGAATCTGCATTGCCGTGGAGGAAGGAACGCTAGGGAGAGGCCCTCGGTATCCGAGCTGCATGACAAAAAATGTGCCGGAAGTCGTGTTTTTGCAAAGGCCACTGGGAGCCTTTGGCCGACGGCGCAGCCTATAGTAACGTTGGGCGCAGCGCGTCGTCTGCTTCACTGTCTGCTGCGCATGCGTAAACGCGCTGAGACTGCTGCCAACTAGGGGGGGGCGGGGGGGGGGGGGCGAAGAAGAGCCCTCCGCCCGGCTTCAAAAAATGAGACGTAACGGCCCTTAATTTTTTCATGTCTCCATGTCTGATGCTTTCTTGGTGCGTTAACGTTTGTCCGGCTGCAGTATAGACTCAATATGGCTGAGAAAATTGAAATTAAAAATTTTCCCGCCACTCGATCTCTTCAAACTCGTGACGTCACAGGTGAAGCATCATCTCTGGGATATGCACACGACGAGTTCATTTCTATACTTTTGTCCGCACTATCAGCATTACTGAAATGTGCCACACAAGTGTACGCCTCACAACGCTGTGATGTGCGTAGTGGCATTTTTGATTGTTTTGTACGCGCTCCGTTATCCGGTCATTGACAGAAAGACATGTTTGGCCGAGATAGGGTTTACCGCATGAGAGTGGAGTCCTGTACGCCACTCTTGATTTGCATTTCACGAAGTTCCTGCCATGTTGTTTCTTTTCCTAGCCGTGTCTTCTATTTTGCTCTTTAGAGAAACGAGGAAATAGCTTAGCTGCTTTGCGTACCCAACAATTCTGGACAAAAGCATTTTTGAACGAGGAAAGAATTTATGAACGAAATTGTTCCATATATTGCAAGATTTAACTATAAAAATTAATATATCCACACATCCCCCGTCGATCGACAGGCTTTCATTTTTTTTTGCTATTGACGTTTTTGCTATCTTCAAAAACGTTCCCCATTGCTTTTCTATGTCAGTCTTAACTGCTAGATGCGAGCGACGGAAAAAATTTAAGAGGAAAGATTTTGCTACACATCAGAAGAATGGACCATTGCCTTCAATATTTCCATAGCAGTACCTAAAAATTTTCCAATGTTCAAAATTTTTTGCTAGGAATGTTGGACACGAAGGAGCTGACAAAACTTGAGGAACCTTGCACTTGGCAATTTTCTTGAAGTTAAGTTGCGTTATGTAGACAGGAAACCGCATTCAGGACCGGATGCTCAGTCGTTCGCCCCGATATTTTTTTTAACTTCTTGTAGAGCATGGTTATATGAAACAACTTTACCATTCTGGCGCCTTCTCTGTCCTCACTTATTTGTCTTTAAAGAAGGCTAAGCAACGAACAAATCTAGCCTGACTGCTCAAAGACACAACATACATTGCATACGCAAGACTATTCACCGATGGCCACAACATGCCTCATCACTGAAAATGCCGTGTTATGTCTGAGCTCGTGTACGACAATATATATATATATATATATATATATATATATATATATATATATATATATATATATATATATATATATATATATATATATATATATATATATATATATATATATATATATATATATATATATATATATATATATATATAGTATATGATATATATTACTTATGCGTCCCCCTTTATGAATGTTTCCTTTGCGCTGAAGCCATTTCCGAGAAAGCAAGCCAACTATCTTAAACAATTGCCTTATTTATTTGATAAAAGAAAATACTTCGCGGCGTACACAAAGAGATTTATCAAAGGGATACGTGAATAATAGGACGGACGGCGTGAAAAGCGTGAAAACTCAGAAAAGTAAATCCCACTGCCACACGCGGCCGAGGCAGTCATGATGAGCCCACTGTCTAACTCTGCAAGATTCCTTAGGTCAAGCCTTTGGAGCATTGGCGAAGCCCAAGCAATGACAGATCAGCATTACTCACACTATACTGTTCGCCCTCATCTGCAACTTCTGGTAGCACTGTCTTCTGCGGCGTCACTTAAGCATTTCGCTCCAGCCTTAATCCTTTCCATGACTCTCTTCAGCCATGCTCACCAATACTTTTTGAATACAAGCGCTGTTTTTGATATACTCAGGAGTAACAATGCCGATGTAGCTTCGAATAGCTTCGGAGACGCCTACCGTACTTACCTGACATCCTTGTACCGGTGACACTGGGGGCTTGCAGTTAGTGCTCTCCAGGTAGACCACGTGCGTCAGCGATGGCATCTTGTCAACGATTTTAAGCACCCGGGGCAGAAGGTCCGCAGAGATAACCAAGTGCGTCACTTCCGTCTCGTTGATGGCGCTCACGATGCCGTCGTTGCTGAGTGTCGCGTACAGGGTCACCAGCGGGACGTTGGCACGGAAGCAAGCCTGCGCCGTCAGCATCCATTCCACTCGCGTCTCGGCCAGGATGGCCAGGTACTGGCGGGGCTTGACGCCTATGGACAGCAAGCCTCGAGCAGTGAGGTCTATCTTGCGGTCTACCTCTTCGTACGTCAGCCACTCGTAGTCTCCCAGGACGAGCTTCTTGAAGCATTTCCCGTTGGGCTGCCTCGTTTCGGTGCTACTTAAAACGGGTCGCTTGCCAAGGGCAGGTCGACGAGGGTGACGGCGAATGGCAGAGCGGAGCATTTCGTCCAGGGTCTCGACTCCTTTCAAGCATTCGAACTCTACGTCTTGAAGCCTCTTGTATGGAGAAGATGGGTCGCCCTCGATGATGGGCTTGGCGAAGCAAATACGCTTTCTCTTCCAGTAAACCCAGGGCTCTCTGGAATACGACGTAGACTGGAAGTGTGATCACATCGTAAGCGGTCACCAGTAATTTGATGACGCCGAGGAGGGCTGCTTGAATTGCGAACAATGCAGTTTCTCTGTGGGTTGTCATCTGAGCGTGCTAGCACTTAAGAAAAAAGAAAAGACGGCAAAATTCGCCTAAGTTTCGTACAGGGTTTTGAGCGAAAAAACACACACGAAGCACTTTGTATTTTTTCTAAATGCACTGGAGGAGACCCGTCGACAGGTGTAGCGTTGATCGGTGCTTCTACGATGTGCTGTTCCGTCTTCGAGCTGCTAAAGCAGATATGGCTGATTTATATCCTCTGGGTGAGTTTGTCTCTCGCCATCGTTTCTGAACCTGGACAGAGGAAGAGAGATGCAAAAATCTATTTAGAGTGCTACTATTGCCGGCCGAATGTAATTAATACAGAATTATATGCGGTATGAGTGTTATATTATACTTTCTTGACTGCGATTGGCGTCTTACTGACACTACTTCGAGGTTATAATACATAGTATTTCAGTTATTTGTGTTGGGAGCTTTGAAAAGGAAGAAAGCTCTAGTAAAGAGGAACAACTTCATTAGAGAATCATGTTTGATACCGAGAAGTTACGGGATGATCCAAACAGTCATGATAAGAATTAAGTGACTCAAGAAATGCTCCCCTTCGAGCATTTGCCATTTTGGTTTGTTATGAGGAGTTAAGCACGCCTCAAACTGGCACCACATCAGTGCGGCTAAGGTATACAAGTGTTCTCCTCCGACTCGATTTCCTGCTACTGAATAAGCGAACACAGACTTCAAGCCTAATCATTTACAAATACAGTCTCTGACTTGCGAGTTTTTCCCTGCAGTCTGCGTTGGACGAATTAAAATAGCTTCTTTAAATTTATTTGGGAAGCGCCGGGCTGTGCGGTGATGATACTCTTACTGAGTTTTACGTTGTGAAATGCATTTAGCTGCTTTCCTAAATTACCAGCCTACCCGTTTTGTACGTTCTATTCATATATTTTTTACCAATGCATTTTGACTGTGGCAAGTGTAAAAACAGCATCGCCGCACAAAGTGCATCCTGGGTGCTCCAGTTCTGTAAATATTTCAAATAATTTGTAAATATTTTTGGCTAATGGTCTGCTAGGAAGAGCCCAGTTAAAATCACTGGACTGCTTGTAACTCAGATTATAATTGTGGTATTCAAACTGCAATTGCATGCTTGTACCCTACATAAAAAAACTCTTACAAAGTAATATATTAGTAAGAATTCTAGCATAAATGAAAGAAAAATAGTTTTAAGACCCACATAACCCCTTAATGAGAATCAACTAGGTGCGTCGCACTTATCTTTAGACACTTTAGCGCGGAATATCGTGTAGTAGCACTAATAATTACGGTGGGCACTTCAGGTCCTTACGTGCTGTGAATGCGAACGCATTCTTTGACCTAAAGGCATTTACACCAAACGCCGTAACCGGAAAGCCAACCACAAATGCATTTGTTTCGAAGGCAGTTATCATGAAGGCCTTTACCGCAAAGGCCTTTAACCTAAAGGTTTTTACCCTGAAGGCATTTACCTGAAGGTTTTCACCTAGGTGTACCATTCACCCACCTGGGTGAAGGCCTGCCGGATGCACCACACACACCTGGCATGGCAGGTTGCCCACAACTCGGTGGGCAGGTGGGCCGAAATCGGAAAACGCGCTTAGTAATCAAAAGGCCAGAGGACGCACACAGCAAGCCGAGCTCCGCAATTCCGGGTTCGAAACCGGTCACGGCGGCTGCGTTTAGATGGAGGCGAAACGCAAAAAGGCGCCCGTGTGTGGAAACAACTTTTATTAGACGAACAAAAAAATCTTCCAGGGTGGTCCCCTACTGTTCCAGGAGTCCACGGGCTTGTGCTTCTCATAAATCTCGATCCACCAGCCATTTCTGGCCGGCGGGCTGAGCGGTCCGTAAAGCAGCCTCTCAGGAAGAATAAGTGGGATTGGGGATGGGGGTTACTGCTTGTGGGGAAGGAGATTCCCAAAGGTAGTGGAAAAGTGTGGATCTGGGCACGCTACAGGTGTTACAATGTGGAGGAAAGGTGGGGTGAAAGCATGAGAGACGGTAGGGTGAAATAAAGCAGGCCGTCTGTAATTGTCGCCATGTGGCGCTGGATAAGGGCGACAAGGTACTAGGGGGTGGTCGTAATGTCATGCGGCTGAGTTTGTAGAATGCGGTGATTTGGTGATATGTATAAAGGACCGATGGGGCCTCTTGCGCAGGGTTGGGTGCCTGTTCGTCCGGGGTCCGGGAGGAGAGTTCTCGGGCCAGCGCATGAACGTGCTCTTTACCAGGGATCGAGGCATGCCCAGAGATCCACGACAGAGTAATCGTTCGGTCGAGAGAGGTGGCTGTGGCAAGAATACGGTGTGTGGCCGGCGTCGTCACGCCCTTTAGGTAGTGGCGGTATGCGGCCTGGGAATCTGTGCAAATTTCGGTTATGTTTTTGTCAATGGTGGAGTGGGAAAGCGCAAGTGCGATGGCGGCTCCTTCCGCCTCAGCAGGGGAATTAGTTCGGATAGTGGCGGCGGCCCCCACTGCACTGGGGGTGGTGAACACCTATCGGGAGCTGCGCGAGGCGCATCTCACTAATCAATACGCGCGTCTTTGCCCAGACCGTGTCCGGTCGTCGCCTACTGGGCCGGCTACATATACAACTTGACCATCATCATCATCATCATCATCATCATCATCATCATCATCATCATCATCATCATCATCATCATCAGCCTTACTACACCCACTGCAGGGCAAAGGCCTCTCCCATGTCTCTCCAATTAACCCTATCCTTTGCCAGCTGCATCCACCCTTTGCCTGCAAACTTCTTAATCTCATCCGCCCACCTAACCTTCTGCCGGCCCCTGCTACGCTTACTTTCTCTTGGAATCCACTCCGTTACCCTTAAGCACCAGCGGTTATCTTGCCTTCGCATTACATGCCCTGCCCAAGCCCATTTCTTTCTCTTGATTTCGACTAGGATGTCATTAACCCGTGTTTGTTCCCTCACCCACTCTGCCCGCTTCCGATCTCTTAACGTTACACCTATCATTTTTCTTTTCATGGCTCGCTGCGTTGTCCTTAACCTAAGCTGAACTCTTTTCGTTAGCCTCCACGTTTCTGCCCCGTAGGTGAGTACCGGTAAGATTATGCTGTTGTACACTTTCCTCTTGAGGGAAATTGGTAAACTGCCACTCATGATCTGCGAGAATTTTCCATATGCGCTCCACCCGATTCTTATCCTTCTAGTTATCTCCCTCTCATGATCCGGATCAGCTGTCACTACCTGCCCTAAGTAGACGTATTCCGTCACAATTTCTAGGCTCTCGCTGCCAATCGTGAACTGTTGTTCCCTTGCTAGGCTGTTGAACAATACCTTGGTTTTCTGCATGTTAATTTTTAGACCCATCGATCTGCTCTGCCTGTCTAACTCATTGATCATGATTTGGAGTTCACCTCCTGAGTGACTCAGCAAGGCAATGTCATCAGCAAATCGTAGATTATTTAGGTATTCTCCATTTATTCTTATTCCCAACTGTTCCCAATTCAGGCCTCGAAATACCTCCTGTAAAAATGCGGTGAACAGCATTGGCGAGATCGTGTCTCCTTGCCTGACGCCCTTCCTTATTGGAATTTTATTGCTGACTTTATGGAGGACTATAGTAGCTGTGCAGTTGCTATATATATCTTCCAGTATTTTGACATAAGGCTCTTCTACTCCCTGATTACGCAATGCCTGTATGACTGCTGAGGTTTCCACTGAGTCGAATGCTTTCTCGTAATCAATGAAAGCTATATATAGGGGTTGGTTATATTCTGCTCATTTCTCTATCACCTGATTGATAGTGTGAATATGATCTATTGTGGAATATCCTTTACGAAAGCCTGCCTGATCATTTGGTTGATTAAAGTCTAACGTTGCCCTGACTCTATTAGCGATTACCTTAGTAAATACTTTGTAGGCAACGGATAGTAAGCTGATTGGCCTGTAATTTTTCAAGTCCTTGGCGTCTTCCTTCTTATGAATTAAGATAATGTTTGCATTCTTCCAAGTTTCTGGTACAGTGATGTCATAAGGCATTGCATATACAGGGTGGCTAGTTTTTCTAGCACGATGTCCCCTCCATCCTTCAACAGATCTGCTGTTACCTGATCCTCCCCAGCTGCTTTTCCCCTTTTCATTGCTTCTAATGCTTTCTTTACTTCATCTTTCGTTACTGGCGGGATGACGCATTGCTGTGAACTGCTGTCTTTCTCATTAACGCTCTGATTGCATTGGCTACTGTATAGGTCTGTGTAGAACTCTTCGGCTACGTTAACTGTCTTATCCATATTGCTAATGACATTGCCCTGCTTGTCTCTTAATGCATACATCTGGTTTTTACCTATGCCTAGTTTCCTCTTCACTGTTTTTAGGCTACCTCTGTTCTTTATAGCATGCTCGATTCTCTCCATATTAAACTTCCTTATGTCGGCTACCTTGCGCTTATTTATTAACTTTGATAGCTCCGTTAGTTCTATTCTATCGGTAGGGTTAGATGCCCTAATGTTTTGGCGCTTCTTAATCAGATCTTTCGTCACCTGAGATAGCTTCCCGGTATCCTTTCGAACTGTCCTACCGCCTACTTCTACTGCGCACTCCGTAATTATTGATGTCAGATTATCGTGCATTTAATGAACATCAAGATCATCTTCCTCAGTTAAAGCCGAATATCTGTTTTGCAGCGCTATCCTAAACTCCTGTGCTTTCCCTCTTACGGCTAACTCGTTAATGGTCTTCTTCTTCACTAGCTTCTTCCGTTCCCTCTTCAAGACTAAGCTAATTCTAGACCTTAACATTCTGTGGTCGCTACAACGCACCTTTCCGAGGACGGCCACATCCTGAATGATGCCAGGTTTAGCGCATAGTATGAAGTCGATTTCATTTTTAATCTCACCACTGGGGCTCTTCCAGGTCCACTTCCTGTTTTCTCGTTTGCGGAAGAAGGTATTCATGATCCGTAAATTATTTCTATCCGCGAATTCGACTAATAAATCTCCCCTGCTATTTCTAGAGCCTATCCCATAGTCACCTACCGCGTGGTCGTCAGCCTGCTTCTTGCCCACCTTCGCATTGAAGTCGCCCATCAGTACAGTGTACTGCGATTTTACTTTATTCATTGCCGATTCTACGTCCTCATAGAAACTTTCAACGGTCTGGTCATCATGGCTGGATGTGGGTGCGTAGGCCTGCACCACTTTCAGCTTGTACCTCCTATTCAGCCTAATTGCTATAGCTGCTACCCTCTCGTTAATACTGTAGAACTCCTCTACGTTGAGAGCTATATCCTTATTAATGAGGAATCCCACACCTTGTTCTCGTCTATCCTCTAACCCGCGATAGCACAGTATGTGTCCGTCCTTTAGTACTGTATACGCCTCACTTGTCCTCCTAACTTCGCTAAGCCCTATCACATCCCATTTAATTCCCGCTAGTTCCTCAAACAGCACTGCTAGGCTAGCCTCACTAGCTAAAGTTCTAGCGTTAAACGTTGCCAGGTTCAGATTCCAATGGCGGCCTGTCCGGAGCCAGAGATTCTTAGCACCCTCCGCTGCGTCACAGGTCTGACCGCCGCCGTGGTCAGTTGCTCTGCAGCCGCTGGGGACTGAGGGCCGAGGGTTAATTGGTTTGATCATAGAAGGTTGTGGCCAAGTACTGCACCAGGGTGACCAAATCCTGCTCTGGTGAGAGAGTGCGTTGTCGGTTCTGGTCACCGAGATCAGGCCGCACTCCAGGCCTGGTTATGCAATTCCATCGACACGCGGATTTTTTTTTAAAACCCGGTGGAGAATTTTGCGGCACCAGGATTTGAACCCCGGTCCTCTTGCACGCGAGGCGGATGTTCTACCTCTACGCCATCGCTGCATCTTTCATGCTATCTCGCCGCGATTGGCCAGCGCCACCGGCTGCCACAAAATTGCGGGATTGCGTCAAAGTGAACGATGCTAAACACTTGACCATCACATTGAGGAAAGGGTACGAGTGCCAGAACTATGGAGAGGCGCCCTCCGTGTTCGACCCTTTCCTACTGAAATGGACAGAGAGAACCACAAAGGACGCAGTCAGGCGCGGGCGAATGCCCTGCACCGCCATTATGGCTCCAAACACAGCGTTGTCTATGTAGACATTGCGGGCCCACATCATTCCAGAGGAGGATGGTACATGGCCGCAGTCGTTCACGAGGGAAGACAGGTGAACGGTCTCACTTTTAAGGCACTTAGCACAACCCACGCGGAGGAGGTAGCAATCGCCCTAGCCGCCTCCCACGCTCGACCTAAATTCTTCATATCTGACTCGCGAGGGCCTTGCCAGAATTATGAACTTGGCTGGATAACGCCAACAGCGCAACGAATACTTCGGAGAGCAGCTCGGGATCAGGACCCCACGACCCGATTTCTCATTTGGACTCCAGGCCACCAGGGCCTCCCAGGGAATGAGGCCGCCAACTCGGTTGTCCGCGCACTCACTAACCGGGCCCCCGACGTAGACCCTACCGATCTGGACCAAGACTTCTATCCTCTGTTAACTTACAAAGATATCTCCGCTTATTACCGGGACTCGCACCGTCAGTACCCTGCTCCTCTTAAGGGGCTAGGGAAAGCGGACGAGAGAATACTGCTTAGACTTTTTACTAACACTCTGCTGTGCCAGGCAGTGCTCAAACATTTCGACACTTCTTTCTCTGGCCTCTGCTCTTTTTGTGGGGAGGTGGCTGACACGTTCCGCATGGTCTGGGCATGTCAACACAATCCTTCGCTTCCGCCCCTAACCCCTTCCCCTACCCGAGAGGACTGGGAGGCGGCCCTCTTCAGCTGCCTGGACCTACCGGCCCAACAAGCCCTAGTTCAGCGAGCTCTGGTGGCGGCCTAGACCAATGGGGTCCCTGGATAAGGGACTCCACCTAGTACTGTAAAGGGAGCGGCCCACTAGGGATTGCTCCCCACGCAACCTATCTGCAATTTACAAATAAATGCTTTCACCACCAACACCCACTGTGCCGTCCTCATAGGCTGACTGCCGTGAAAAATCCTACTTTAGAATTTTTGTGCCGCGTCGACATAAAGGATATCGGAGCGGTTGCTGTATGTTTTGGTGTAATAGCTCGCTCGAGCCTGCCGCCTACCCTGAATGAGGCTAGCGCTCATATTGCGCGGTAGGAGCTTCTGATATATGTGATCGTGCCTGCGCAGAGAAATCATGTAAGGTGTAGGACTTGTTGGGGTGGGAATGGGTGGATTGAGGCGGAGCTGTCGCAGTAGGCATAGTTCTGTTTCCGTGCGACTCAGGCGGACTAATTGGTTGGTGCGTTGAGCCTCTATTAATTCGAGCACGGTATTGTGGGTACCAGTGGCCAGGAGACGTTTCGTGCTAACCATCCGTGGAAGACGTAGGGCGGAGGTGACAACCGTGCGTATTGGGATGTCTGCATGGTGTGTTTAGCGCTGAGTATGTGGTATGAGAGGTGGTAAGTAATGCGGCTAATGATTGATGCATTTGTCATATTGAGGGTCTCGCGTTCAGACAGTCCATGATTGCGTGCTGCCACCCGCCTAATTAGTGCAGCGACCTGTTTGGCCTGTCTTTGGAAGAGCTGAAGGGGGGCGGTTGCATCGAATGTGTTGTTAATGAGAAGGCCGAGAATCTTCACCTGAGACACAATGGGCAATGGATTCCTATACATATGCAGTTCAATGGGGGTGGGGGTTTACTGGGGAGGGGTTTCAGCTGCAAGAGTTTCGATTTATTTGGAGAGCAACGGAGACCTGTGTTTGCTAAATGGGTGGCGGTGATGTCTATAGCAGATTTCAGGATATCCTGGGCTGTTCCAATGGATCCTCCCGTAGTCTAGATGGTTATATCATCTGCGTATATGGCTGTTTGGAGCCCGGGATAGCAGCAAAAGCCTTTGCCAGTGGCGCTAGGGCAATGTTAAAAAGTAAATGTAATAGGACCGCCCCTTGTGAGGTTCCCTTGTTAGGCAGGGGGAAAGGCTGGGAGGCGACATCCCCAAGGTGGAATTCTGCCGTGCGTCCCTGAAGGAAGGCCCGAACATATTGCTATATGCGGGTGCCGCAGCCCGTGGTGACTAATGTCGCCAGGATATGGTCATGGCTTATTGTGTCGAAAGCCTTATGAATATCCAGGGCCCGTATGGCTCGCGCAGTGGCTGTACGGCGCTTGGTGTAAAAGAAAGACTCCTTAAGGGCGAGAAGTACGTCTTTCGCCGAGATGTTTGGACGGACGCCAAATTGAACGTTGGAGAGAAAGCCTGTTGTTTCTAGGAACGGTTGCAGGCGATTGAGAATGACATGCTCGGAGAGCTTGCCGACACAGCTCGTTCAGGAGATGGGGCGCAAATTTTGAAAGGTGAGGGGTTTGCCCGGTTTGGATATAAATCGCATGCTGGCATGGGTCCAGGCTGATGGGAGCGTCCCGGCATGCCAGTGGTTATTAAAGAGCTCCCTGAGTTCCTGAAGCGAGACATCGTCCAGATTGAGTAGTGCCTGGTACGTTATGCCATCCGGCCCGGCGCCGTAGAGCGGTGAATACTAAAGAGTGCTCGGCGGACTTCGGTTAAGGTAATGTCGGCATCAAGTTCCGGGTTAGGTGGAGGTAGATTGGGTGGATCTGCAGACTGAAGGGACGCGGGCATATAAGTGTCCCGCAGTTGGTCAATTACGTCTGTGCCTTTTTGGAGCTCTAGCTGTATTAAACGTTGTGTGTTTAATTGTGTCTGAGATTTAGTGGTTTTCGGATCTAAGAGAGCGCGTAGGAAGGACCACGTGCGTTTAGTGCTTAGTGTACCCTTGAGGTCGTTACAAAAGGTTGTCCAGTTTGCGCGGGCTAGCGTGTTCCCGTATTCTTCTGCCTCACGAGTGAGAGCGGCTGTGCGGAGTCTCAATTTACGACTGTGTCGCTGGTGACGCCAGCGCTTGATAAGTCCCTGTCGGGCCTCCCATAGATAAGCCAGATGCGGATCAACCTGCAGTGCTGTAGGGGTGTTTTTAATGCGTTTGGTGTTTGCTGGATAGCCTCCACAGCACGGTCTGTCCAGTCGGTGACAGTACGGGGTTCGGTAGAATCAGCTGCCAAGTATGAGCGCAATTTGTCCTAGTCAGTGATAAGCTATGAACGAGGGTTGAAAATCTTAGAATCGTAAGCAGTAGTAGTGGAGACTGGAAAGGGGTCACTCCCAAGGCTGTCTTGGAGCACCGTGTGAGATTTAACGATTATCTTTGGTGTGGTCTATGTGAGATCGGGTGTGATGTCGCGGGTGACACTTGTGCCAATGCGAGTGGGTACGGTGGGGTTTGTGATCAGGCCAAGGTTGTAGTCAGCCATTGCAGTAGAAATGAGGTTAGCTTTGGCGGTATCCGAGGTGTATCCCCAGTGCGTGTGACGTGCATTATAATCACCCATCGCAAGGAGCTTTGAGGAGCGAAAGGAGCCCACGATGCCCGCAATAACTCTGCCTTTATCTTTGGGATTCGTGTGTATGTTAAGAATAGTGAGGCCATATGTATGCCCGGGTGAGCTGAGCTCTATCGCGGTATACCGAGTGTCCGTGCTTGCAGGCGTGTTTGTCGGTGTGCGGTCCAGCACCGGCATGGACGCGAGTGTCAAGATTGCTGTACGTGGGGTAAGGGCTGCCGTGTGATAACCGCGGATATGAATGCGATTTGTTTCCGTCTCTTGCAGAATGATGACATGGGGGGGATTAGAGGAGTTTGCGATATATGCTGCTAGTGGCGCTTCTTTTCGGCGTATGCTGCGACAGTTCGATTGCCATATAATTGTTTCTGTTGGTATAGTGGAATGACATCGCCGCCGACCTTTTCGCGTGCTTTTGTTCTGTGCCATGTTGCTGGTCTGGGGATACTCGATGAGGACAGGGAGCGGGTTTAACTGCGCTCTGCTTGCAAGACAATTTCTGATTTTGGTACAAGGTCGAAAAGCTTGTTGATGCCGGCTTCATGTTTTTCCAAGCCTGTGTTGATCGTCGCTTCTCTCCTGTCAGTCATGGACTGCATCAGCTGCGCATAGGGCGTGTATGAGCTGTTGCTTCATCGCTCCGAGTTGTTCAGCAGCTATAGTGTTGATTATGCTGGTCATGTCTGAGCGAAATTAAGCGGAACGTATGTATTGCTTTGCCCCCTCTTGAGGTGTAATGGGGGTCAGGGATTGGATAAGGGGTACTAGTGGAGGCTGCTTGGACGGACCACTCACCCTTTTCAGCAGGGCCGGCTCCTTTCTCGGGTGTAGCCTTCCGGAGTGACTACGTCTCCTGGGTCTCCTGGATGCGGGCTGTGGATTCACTGGCTTTCGAGGTAGAGGCCAGTGGCTCGGTAGCGTCCGTCTTGGTACCACTGCGCTCCAAAGTTTAATGTCCGGCGCCCACGGTTTCCACACTGTGCTTTTATTATCTTGTTTGTGCGACGGTTCCGGGTTCTCGGTCTCAATGGCCTGCTCCAAAGGTGTCCAGGCGGCCGTGGTGACCACTGGGTTCTCCTTCCTCAGCGGTGGGAGGGGTGGCCATTCTTTTCTGCTTCGGTTTCAAGATTTCTTTGGATGGACGATGAGTGCCTTGCTTGGACCGTTGCTCTCATTCACTTTTATGGGCAGTGTTGTGCTGTTATATCGTTGCGGTTCTCCCAGCCGGTCGACTTGGGTTTGGTTGAATTCGGGCCGATGGTCATTCCTGTGTCGATGCTCAGTCTTGTGCTACTGCGCAGTCTTGTGCTTCTGCTTAGCCTTTTGCTTCTTCTGAACATCTAGAAGATTGCTCTGTGCAGCAATGTCTCCATGAGGATGGCATCGGATTGCGGCTTCATCAGTTTTGCCTGCCTTTTGCCCTCTTTTGGTGCAACTCCTCTGTCTTGCCGGACAGGTCGTGTGAATGGTGGAGTGGTTGGATGCGTCGCAGACGATGCAGTGCTTTTTGCAATCGACATGTCCTGGTGGAGGATTGCGTATTCCGCAATTCTAGCATCTTTTCTCCTGCGGAGTGGGGCAAATGTCAGCACGTTGTCCTGTTTTCAGGCAGCATCCGCAGACCTGCATCACTGATCAGAATCGGAATGTTTTGCACCTGTATTCTATGCCGCTGCGGTAGACAAACCGTGGTACTGCTTTGCCTTCAAAGGTATATAGACATGTCCCCTTTGTGAAGAAAGGTGTCGCTTGAACGATGTTTATTTGTTAGGGATATGTGTTTAGCAATTCTTATTCTGTCGGTATCGATGCATGGGTAAGGCACCGGTAATGATGCCTTTGCATGAGTTGTCTGGTGAGGCTGCATATAAGCATTCATTGAATATCCCATTGAATATGATTGATTGCCTGGATGTTGCATATCTGTTCAGTGAGGTCGGGATCCGGGGTGCTCAGAATAGCGATGTTTTGCTCCGTGTTGACTCTGACCTTGGCATCGTGGGTTAATTGGCGGCTGAGCTTGAATTGCAAAGCAGCAAGTAGTGACCTACCGAAGTTGTTATGCAGCGTCACCCCTCCTTGTAGACGTATTACCACCTTGTAATCATCATGCGGTAGCCTCGGTAATTAGACGGGGCGTGGGGGTCGTGATCTCTCCGCAGGTGTGTGTGCTTCTGCCTCCGTTACAGGTTTCAATCGTTTCTTCCGTGCATGTATCATCCTGAACCATTGCGTGGCCTTCGGGCAGGCCTCAGTCATGTCTCGTGTCGTCCAGTTGGACCACGAGTTGGAGTACGGGTCCTCCTGCGGCGCCCCGTGCGGTAGCCCCCCTCCGGTGTGTGGGTGTTAGAAATTCTGGGTGTGGGGTCCTGAGTTTCCATGTCGGCAAGTTCGTGGGCTCCCTCCGGTGCCGTGGGCAGCGATCACGACCCGCGGTGGCTCGATGGGAAGGTAGCGGCGTCGGCCATATGATGCGTTGACGTGGAACGCCCCACCGCCGTGCGCCGCCGAGGGGGATTAGGCTTAGTGCGGCGACTCCGCCTCGAAGGTCCTCGTAAGCTGCTTGTGCAAAATACAGCATATTCACGGGTAAAGAAGTCCTTGGATATTCACAAAGGCCTGAGGTAGGAATCTCGGGCACTATGAACGGTAATCGGGAGAATAAAGCAGGAAGTTCGCAGAGCCCATGTGAATCGCGTCCGCTCCGCTCGGCTCCTTCGGCGTTCCCCCCGTGTGCTGTGCGATGTCAGTGTACGTTAAAGATCCCCAGGTGGCCGAAATTATTTCGAAGTGCTCCACTAAGGCACCTCTTTCTTCCTTTCTTCTTTCACTCCCTCTTTTGTCCCTTCCCTTACGGCGCAGTTCGGGTGTCCGCCGCTACGTGAGACAGATACTGTGTCATTTCCTTTGGTCAAGAGCAAGGACACCATGTGCTAGTGTCCCGGCTAGGGTCACCCGCTACGAGCCATGGTATTGGGCTCTTGCGTATGCACGGAATTTTTAATTTCTACAAGGGTGAAGCGGAGGTCTAGCCTCACCTTCAAGAGCTTTGGAACTGTGGCGCGCCATATCGAGCCGCACAGAGCCTGTCTCAGAAGCAAACCGCTCGGGATATTTGGCTTTGACGAAAGGCTCTACAAAAAACTTGAAGGCGAGCTCGAGACCCACATTTACTCTGCAGAGACTACTGAAATACGAGACTTTCTGCGGCATATATGGCGTCAGCGTTGCTGATGTAGCACGTCGTAACAAATGACTCCCCTGCTAACCTCTTTGCTCAGCCACACAGAGCCTGTCTCAGAATCAAACCGCTCGGGATATTTGGCTTTGACGAAAGGCTCTGCAAATAACTTGAAGGGGAGCTCGAGACCCATATTTAATCTGCAGAGATTACTGAAATACGAGACTTTCTGCGGCATATATGGCGTCAGCGTTGCTGATGTAGCACGTCGTAACAAATGACTCCCCTGCTAACCTCTTTGCTCAGCCACACAGAGCCTGTCTCAGAAGCAAACCGCTCGGGATATTTGGCTTTGACGAAAGGCTCTGCAAATAACTTGAAGGGGAGCTCGAGACCCACATTTACTCTGCAGAGATTACTGAAATACGAGACTTTCTGCGGCATATATGGCGTCAGCGTTGCTGATGTAGCACGTCGTAACAAATGACTCCCCTGCTAACCTCTTTGCTCAGCCACACAGAGCCTGTCTCAGAAGCAAACCGCTCGGGATATTTGGCTTTGACGAAAGGCTCTGCAAATAACTTGAAGGGGAGCTCGAGACCCACATTTACTCTGCAGAGATTACTGAAATACGAGACTTTCTGCGGCATATATGGCGTCATCGTTGCTGATGTAGCACGTCGTAACAAATGACTCCCCTGCTAACCTCTTTGCTCAGCCACACAGAGCCTGTCTCAGATGCAAACCGCTCGGGATATTTGGCTTTGACGAAAGGCTCTGCAAATAACTTGAAGGGGAGCTCGAGACCCACATTTACTCTCCAGAGATTACTGAAATACGAGACTTTCTGCGGCATATATGGCGTCATCGTTGCTGATGTAGCACGTCGTAACAAATGACTCCCCTGCTAACCTCTTTGCTCAGCCACACAGAGCCTGTCTCAGAAGCAAACCGCTCGGGATATTTGGCTTTGACGAAAGGCTCTGCAAATAACTTGAAGGGGAGCTCGAGACCCACATTTACTCTGCAGAGACTACTGAAATACGAGACTTTCTGCGGCATATATGGCGTCAGCGTTGCTGATGTAGCACGTCGTAACAAAAGACTCCCCTGCTAACCTCTTTGCTCAGCCACACAGAGCCTGTCTCAGATGCAAACCGCTCGGGATATTTGGCTTTGACGAAAGGCTCTGCAAATAACTTGAAGGGGAGCTCGAGACCCACATTTACTCTGCAGAGACTACTGAAATACGAGACTTTCTGCGGCATATATGGCGTCAGCGTTGCTGATGTAGCACGTCGTAACAAATGACTCCCCTGCTAACCTCTTTGCTCAGCCACACAGTGCCTGTCTCAGATGCAAACCGCTCGGGATATTTGGCTTTGACGAAAGGCTCTGCAAATAACTTGAAGGGGAGCTCGAGACCCACATTTACTCTCCAGAGATTACTGAAATACGAGACTTTCTGCGGCATATATGGCGTCAGCGTTGCTGATGTAGCACGTCGTAACAAATGACTCCCCTGCTAACCTCTTTGCTCAGCCACACAGAGCCTGTCTCAGAAGCAAACCGCTCGGGATATTTGGCTTTGACGAAAGGCTCTGCAAATAACTTGAAGGGGAGCTCGAGACCCACATTTAATCTGCAGAGATTACTGAAATACGAGACTTTCTGCGGCATATATGGCGTCATCGTTGCTGATGTAGCACGTCGTAACAAATGACTCCCCTGCTAACCTCTTTGCTCAGCCACACAGAGCCTGTCTCAGATGCAAACCGCTCGGGATATTTGGCTTTGACGAAAGGCTCTGCAAATAACTTGAAGGGGAGCTCGAGACCCACATTTACTCTCCAGAGATTACTGAAATACGAGACTTTCTGCGGCATATATGGCGTCATCGTTGCTGATGTAGCACGTCGTAACAAATGACTCCCCTGCTAACCTCTTTGCTCAGCCACACAGTGCCTGTCTCAGATGCAAACCGCTCGGGATATTTGGCTTTGACGAAAGGCTCTGCAAATAACTTGAAGGGGAGCTCGAGACCCACATTTACTCTGCAGAGACTACTGAAATACGAGACTTTCTGCGGCATATATGGCGTCAGCGTTGCTGATGTAGCACGTCGTAACAAAAGACTCCCCTGCTAACCTCTTTGCTCAGCCACACAGAGCCTGTCTCAGATGCAAACCGCTCGGGATATTTGGCTTTGACGAAAGGCTCTGCAAATAACTTGAAGGGGAGCTCGAGACCCACATTTACTCTGCAGAGACTACTGAAATACGAGACTTTCTGCGGCATATATGGCGTCATCGTTGCTGATGTAGCACGTCGTAACAAATGACTCCCCTGCTAACCTCTTTGCTCAGCCACACAGAGCCTGTCTCAGAAGCAAACCGCTCGGGATATTTGGCTTTGACGAAAGGCTCTGCAAATAACTTGAAGGGGAGCTCGAGACCCACATTTACTCTGCAGAGATTACTGAAATACGAGACTTTCTGCGGCATATATGGCGTCATCGTTGCTGATGTAGCACGTCGTAACAAATGACTCCCCTGCTAACCTCTTTGCTCAGCCACACAGAGCCTGTCTCAGAAGCAAACCGCTCGGGATATTTGGCTTTGACGAAAGGCTCTGCAAATAACTTGAAGGGGAGCTCGAGACCCACATTTACTCTGCAGAGATTACTGAAATACGAGACTTTCTGCGGCATATATGGCGTCAGCGTTGCTGCTGTAGCACGTCGTAACAAATGACTCCCCTGCTAACTTCTTTGCTCAGCCACACAGAGCCTGTCTCAGAAGCAAACCGCTCGGGATATTTGGCTTTGACGAAAGGCTCTGCAAATAACTTGAAGGGGAGCTCGAGACCCACATTTACTCTGCAGAGACTACTGAAATACGAGACTTTCTGCGGCATATATGGCGTCAGCGTTGCTGATGTAGCACGTCGTAACAAATGACTCCCCTGCTAACCTCTTTGCTCAGCCACACAGTGCCTGTCTCAGATGCAAACCGCTCGGGATATTTGGCTTTGACGAAAGGCTCTGCAAATAACTTGAAGGGGAGCTCGAGACCCACATTCACTCTGCAGAGACTACTGAAATACGAGACTTTCTGCGGCATATATGGCGTCAGCGTTGCTGATGTAGCACGTCGTAACAAATGACTCCCCTGCTAACCTCTTTGCTCAGCCACACAGTGCCTGTCTCAGATGCAAACCGCTCGGGATATTTGGCTTTGACGAAAGGCTCTGCAAATAACTTGAAGGGGAGCTCGAGACCCACATTTACTCTGCAGAGACTACTGAAATACGAGACTTTCTGCGGCATATATGGCGTCAGCGTTGCTGATGTAGCACGTCGTAACAAATGACTCCCCTGCTAACCTCTTTGCTCAGCCACACAGAGCCTGTCTCAGATGCAAACCGCTCGGGATATTTGGCTTTGACGAAAGGCTCTGCAAATAACTTGAAGGGGAGCTCGAGACCCACATTTACTCTGCAGAGACTACTGAAATACGAGACTTTCTGCGGCATATATGGCGTCAGCGTTGCTGATGTAGCACGTCGTAACAAATGACTCCCCTGCTAACCTCTTTGCTCAGCCACACAGTGCCTGTCTCAGATGCAAACCGCTCGGGATATTTGGCTTTGACGAAAGGCTCTGCAAATAACTTGAAGGGGAGCTCGAGACCCACATTTACTCTGCAGAGACTACTGAAATACGAGACTTTCTGCGGCATATATGGCGTCAGCGTTGCTGATGTAGCACGTCGTAACAAATGACTCCCCTGCTAACCTCTTTGCTCAGCCACACAGAGCCTGTCTCAGATGCAAACCGCTCGGGATATTTGGCTTTGACGAAAGGCTCTGCAAATAACTTGAAGGGGAGCTCGAGACGCACATTTACTCTGCAGAGACTACTGAAATAGGAGACTTTCTGCGGCATATATGGCGTCATCGTTGCTGATGTAGCACGTCGTAACAAATGACTCCCCTGCTAACCTCTTTGCTCAGCCACACAGAGCCTGTCTCAGAAGCAAACCGCTCGGGATATTTGGCTTTGACGAAAGGCTCTGCAAATAACTTGAAGGGGAGCTCGAGACCCACATTTACTCTGCAGAGATTACTGAAATACGAGACTTTCTGCGGCATATATGGCGTCAGCGTTGCTGATGTAGCACGTCGTAACAAATGACTCCCCTGCTAACTTCTTTGCTCAGCCACACAGAGCCTGTCTCAGAAGCAAACCGCTCGGGATATTTGGCTTTGACGAAAGGCTCTGCAAATAACTTGAAGGGGAGCTCGAGACCCACATTTACTCTGCAGAGACTACTGAAATACGAGACTTTCTGCGGCATATATGGTGTCAGCGTTGCTGATGTAGCACGTCGTAACAAATGACTCCCCTGCTAACCTCTTTGCTCAGCCACACAGTGCCTGTCTCAGATGCAAACCGCTCGGGATATTTGGCTTTGACGAAAGGCTCTGCAAATAACTTGAAGGGGAGCTCGAGACCCACATTTACTCTGCAGAGACTACTGAAATACGAGACTTTCTGCGGCATATATGGCGTCAGCGTTGCTGATGTAGCACGTCGTAACAAATGACTCCCCTGTTAACCTCTTTGCTCAGCCACACAGAGCCTGTCTCAGAAGCAAACCGCTCGGGATATTTGGCTTTGACGAAAGGCTCTGCAAATAACTTGAAGGGGAGCTCGAGACCCACATTTACTCTGCAGAGATACTGAAATACGAGACTTTCTGCGGCATATATGGCGTCAGCGTTGCTGATGTAGCACGTCGTAACAAAAGACTCCCCTGCTAACCTCTTTGCTCAGCCACACAGAGCCTGTCTCAGAAGCAAACCGCTCGGGATATTTGGCTTTGACGAAAGGCTCTGCAAATAACTTGAAGGGGAGCTCGAGACCCACATTTACTCTGCAGAGATACTGAAATACGAGACTTTCTGCGGCATATATGGCGTCAGCGTTGCTGATGTAGCACGTCGTAACAAAAGACTCCCCTGCTAACCTCTTTGCTCAGCCACACAGAGCCTGTCTCAGAAGCAAACCACTCGGGATATTTGGCTTTGACGAAAGGCTCTACAAATAACTTTAAGGGGAGCTCGATACCCACATTTACTCTGCAGAGACTACTGAAATGCGAGACTTTCTGCGGCATATATGGCGTCAGCGTTGCTGGTGTAGCACGTCGTAACAAAAGACTCCCCTGCTAACCTCCTTGCTCAGCCATAAAGATGTGGGTCCAGCCAAGGACGGTCTCTACAATGCTCCACCTTGGTTGCGTGGTTCAGATCTGCCAATAACTGGGTGCACTCCTGGGGAAATGGAAATGGTTGGGGCGTTACACTTATAGTTATCGCTTCTTCACGGCGAAGAGCAAGAGGGGGGGGGGGGATGTTTGTGCTGCCCCGAACTTTAAAATATGATATGAGAATTCATGCGAAGCGGCACTCTACTTGAAAACCTAACATGATGATCATTCACACAAAGTTACATTGAGACTGAAAGCTCATTGTAGCAATCATGCGTGCAGAGAACTAACATTGAAAACTATAATATCAGGACCGTTTATCTATCGCAGCCCCGAAAAATAAGACGTAACATGGGTACCACCCACGCAGAGTGAAGATGGCCTTGAAAGCATGGCTCAGAGGAAGTATACTGTCTACTCCATTTGGTCACAAGGAAACTACTTTGGAAGACAGAGAAACCGTGCTTCTAAGTCTTGGAGTTTGCATGATGATCATGATTTACCTTTCTTGCATGGATTGTATTGCCTGTACGTGTCGCTGAGGCTAGCCAGGCCAGTAATCAACTGGCTTTTTGCGCTTACATCTCCCACGATGTGTCTACGAGTTCCCTTCAGCTCGGATCAGTGCCGATTGAAGTGTCAGCCCTGTCGCATGCTCTCGATGGCCCCGACTACGTGTACCGTGTCAAAAAAATATTTTCAATCGCGTCCCGCTTGAGATGCGCCGGACGAGGATGACAACGCGCCGTCCAGCCACCTGTCCAAGGTAGGCGTTGAGTGGTAGCGCTGCTTGCATAGAAGTCTGTACGTTCAAAATGTGGCGGCTTATGGTGCAGAGGAAGCGCCGTCTTCGAAGGGTGAGCCGAACTAAACGTTGACGCCATAACTATAAAAAAATCCGTGACGTCATAAACATGTGTTTCTGGGTGGTAATGATAAATACTGAAATGGGGGGAAGGGTGGCCTCGAGGTTTCTTTCAGACACACGAGATAAGGACGAAGAAAGAAGACACGAGGAGTGCCGACTACAAAAGCCATTTTTCGGTAGCCAGGTTCGCATTGTGTCTTTTTTCTTTGCCCTCGCCTTGGTTGTCACGCTGAATTGCAAGGTGTTGATGTACGTGCCAACAGGCCCATAGATGTGTCTTAATGACCGAGAGGTACATTTTTAGTTATATGTATAGCTTCTTGTTGGGAAGCTGTTTTTCTGCACTCAAGTGTGAGATCAATGCGTTGTGAAAACATTATGTTGACGAAGTTTTGCTCACATAAAGAGACAAGAGTGATTTTTTCTTTATAAGTCCTCTTATTTTTTGATAACCACAGCACAAACTCAGACTCAGATTAGTGGTGCAATATGAAGTCGCTGAACTAACTCATGGTACAACTTGCATGTGCAGAGAATAGGTTAATTGCCTGCTGTGCATAAAAGGCGTAAGAGTGCTATAAATAGCACTGAACTTTTCCAGTGAAATTACTAGCTGCTGCTTTTTAGAACATATGCAGGACTGATGTTTCCATCAATACGGTTTAATATTTCAGGATTACACTTCAGTCTACTTATGAGCAGAAATGCAAAAGCCTTTCCCTGTCCTCTTTTTCTCCCTCCATTTTTCATTCCTGCTTTATTTTTGTTATTTTTGTTTTCTTTTATTTTGACCTTCCTTGTATTTTTATTTTCCTACATTTATTATTTGCTTTTGTTTTGTGATATTATTTATTTTTATTTTTTTATATTTCTGTTTTTTTTTATTTCGTTACATGCATGTTGGTTATTAACTGCTGCTTAATCAAGTTTTACATTTCTGTTTTATTTGCCACACAACTTGTGACTGACAGTTCGTGCGGACAACTTCCTTCTACAACCTCCGTCCACGCCACTCATGCGCCAAGAAACGCTTACGCCTTAAACACTACTCAGACCAGTTCAAATCTACAATCAAGCGTTCATGCAATGAGAAAGCGAGGGGAAATACGGGAAAATGAGCAAATACGAATGGTGACCTCGCAGTCGCAGGAAACGTTCAAGCATCCACATTCTACTGGAGACTACACGAAGGAAGATTTCAATGAACAAGTTACCGAATTACAGATTGCTGGGTGCATAACATACAAATATAAATAGCAGCTGAGCATCCAAGATTTTGTAAATGGCCACGACATGCGTCATAAAACGCTCTCTTCTTTGATCTATGATAACAAATCAGTATAAAAAGGCAGCATCCCATCAACATAACGCTGCCATTTCAACGTGATGTCAGTGGAGCAGTTCTCACTTTGACACTTTCCTACGTAGCACCAGTTGTCCGCGTGCTGTGTGCTCTTCGCCTAGAACCACACCGTCTTCACGAAGGAAGCAGCTTCAAAACCGTACGACTGAAACTGTGGCTGGCATGGCAAAAAACAAGCACGCACATGTAATTGACTAGAACGTAGCACGAGGAGTGAGAGTTCGAGCTTTAGTTTGGTTACACTGAACTGGTAACTATATAATTTCGCGAGACGAAACGACAAGCCCTGCTCTGGATAGCTTCCAGCTTGTCAATTAAGTATTTCTGCTGAGTTGACCAGAAAGACGAAGCGTACTCTAACTGTGGTCTGACATACGTCATGTTAGCTAGTTTACCAACGTGCGGCGATGGAATCCTAATTACCTGCAAGCATTAGCGAAAACGGTGGTTATGAGCATTTTGCTTGCGCCGTAACGAGAAGGGTCTTCACGGGACCCAAGAGAGGTCGCCATCCCGAAGTGGAATCAGCACTCGCGGCGGCTGCGTTTTTATGGAGGAAAAACGCTAAGGCACCCGTGTGCTGTGCGATGTCAGTGCACGTTAAAGATGCCCAGGTGGTCGAAATTATTCCGGAGCCCTCCACTACGGCATCTCTTTCTTCGTTTCTTCTTTCACTCCCTCCCTTATCCCTTCCCTTACTGCGCGGTTCAGGTGTCCAACGATATATGAGACAGATACTGCGCCATTTCCTTTCCCCAAAAACCAATTATTATTATTGCAGAGCTCGTGAAATCTCGAGGTCAGTGACACTTTCCGTGACCGCAGAAGGACTACAGGCCAAAGCAAGAGAGCTGGAAAGAGGGCGAGGCCTTCCACGGGACCAGTGAAACGCGCGTGATAACTCCGACAGGCCTCATCAAGAGCGCGTCACTATAGAGTTGCAGCTAGCCGGATCGCTGGAGCCTTAGATGACATCCCGGAAAGCTTGGTTGCAGACTCTTTCCGAAAGTGCAGTATTTCCAACGCACTTGTTGGCACAGAAGGTTTAGCACTGTACGAAGAGGACAGTGATAAGAAGGTCAGCGATGACGAGTGAAGGGGAGCAGGTTCCTGGAAATAAATTCCGTTTCCGTGCTGTCCCTACTGTTGTTCTCAATAGTTTTTCAAGAATTAAGTTGGGCTAGTTGGTGCTTTTGATTCACAGACGGCGACATATTACTAGCGTTAATAAACACAAAGGACAGAGAGCAGAAACACTAGCGTCGGTTCTGAATAGTTTTTCGACCGGCTTACATTCGAGGACAGTTTTTTTTTTTATATCTCCAACTCTCAAGTGTAGGCTTAGAATCGGGGAGAGCCGAGGTTCGAGTAACTACGGTAATCCTATATACTAGGCTTCAGTAGCGTAATAATCTTCTTTCGCCTGAAATGAGACCTAATTAAGGAAAATTTACTACCACGTTTACCGGCATATCCTATTGCAATGCTTTACCAAGTGAAACTCAAGGGTCCTCTACTATTCACTCTTTCCATCATCGTATTAAAGCATATTTAATCGACTTGCTGCGTAGTTAACGCGCTTAAACAGTATTAATCCATGTTTAAAGTTTTATTTTGTATTATGCCTTCAAGTTGACACTGTATATACTTTTTTCTCTTTTTACTGGCAGTTATTGTTACCTTTGCTTTTTTTTCTAGGTTGATTTTTTTATATTAGTTACTTGATACACTGCTTCCCATTGTTCGTGATTTTACCCCACTTGCTTGGATCTCGAAGACAGTCATGTGCTATTGGACCTCTTTCTGTGCTAATTTTATTTATTTAGTATTAATGTATACTTTAATGATTGAATTTGAAGAAACTTGAACTGAAGTAACTTGAAATTGATGTCAAGAAAAAGAAATTGGCTGGGGCAGGGCATGTAATGCGAAGGCAAGATAACTGATGGTTGTTAAGGGCAACAGAATGAGTTCCAAAAGAAGGCAAGCGTAGCAGAGGAGGCAGATAATTAGGTGGACGGATGATGTTTAGAAGTTGGCTGGGATAGCATGGCTAATTGGAGATGCACGGGAAAAGCTTTTGTCGTGCAGTGAGCGTAGTGAGGATTATGATGATGATAGTTTCAATGATGATAATTTGACTTGATTCACTCCAAAGCGTTCTACGAGTACATTCACTCTCTGTGCTTGAACACAAAGATTTTTTTTGTTGAAGTAAATTCTATTTCTTTCAGCCAAGCGATGCACCAGCACACCGAAACACTTCTTTGGACTTTTTTTTCAATTTCTAAATCAGAGTCAGTTTATTATAGTTCAGAGATGTCCTTTGAGGAGCCATGTTATAAATAAACGAAACAATTCAGAACAAATTTTGGCGGTTTGCTGCGCTGCCATAGCAAAAGCTTTGTCTTTGATGGGCGATCCTTTTGAAAAGAATGCGCACGAGCTGGTATGCTTCCGTTGTAATAATAATAATAATAATTTTTCCCGGCTCTTTTCGTCAAACTAATTATTTTCGTAGCGTGTGCTTCACCTGCCCCTTCCTTCTCCCTCCTAAGTGTATCCTCATAAAAATGCTCCAAAGACTGTCGGTTGACTTCTTATAGACTCTATTGCCTTCCTATAAATATTTCCTTCTGTCCGTTCTTAGTTATAGACGGTCTATAGAAAAAGTCCACTAAAAGTGGATGGCTATAAATCTATAGGTTGCCTATAAACTGTCTACAGGATTTGTATTGCAAAACGCTAAGGCGCCCGTGTGCTGTGCGATGCCAGTGCACGTTAAAGGTCCCCAGGTGGTCGAAATTATTCCGGAGCCCTCCACTACGACACCTCTTTCTTCCTTTATTCTTTCACTCCTTCCTTTATTCCTTCCCTTAAGGAGCGGTTCAGGTGTCCAACGATATATGAGACAGATACTGCGCCATTTCCTTTCCCCAAAAAACAATTATTATTATTATTATACAGACCAGTCTGTAGGATCTGCTATAGAAAGTCTAAAGACTTTGTGGACAAAAGTCTGTAGACAGTCAACAGACAAATTCTATTTACTGTCGAAAGAAATTTTTGTAAGGGATAGCGCTCCGTGTTGTTGCTTTGCCCCGAGGTTGTTGCTTCTGTTATTATTAGCTTTGTGACTGATTCGCAAGACTTTTTCGACAGCCATACTAGACGATGATCACCTAAAATCGAAACACTGGGACAGTGGCTTTCACGTACAGCTAGCTGACAAAGCAATGTGTAAGTAAATACAGTCCATGCAGTTGTCTTGCAATCTTTATCGCACTAGAGTAGAGTATGTTCGTTTGTCATAGTCTATACCGTTTTGAATTTTTTTGAAACAACGCCCCGCGCTGTCGTCCGGCACCGATTCTTTGGAATTCGCCACTCACGTTGACAGCCGGTGTATTGCCATCAAAACTCACGGAATATTTACCGAATTCTTAAGAACCGTTGGTGAGGTATCAATTGAACAGATTGCCTTAAGACAACGGGCCATGGGAAAATAGACGATATTCATAAGATGGGTAGACCTCTTTTTACAACTTCGCCGGGGTTATACTTGGTTAACGGTGAAGTTTTCCTTCAGCAAAAGTTGAACCTGTGTTGACTCTCATAAATAAATTATGGCGTAGGAGACACATGCGGTCTATTTTTGGAAACACGACGACGGCCTCGGAAATCGAGTCTTGCGTGTATGGGATGAACGTGTGGCCCTTTGGCTATCGTGTCTGAGCTATCCGATTCTTCAGACAAAAGTGGGACGAAATGACTTCCTATAAAACGCATGTTCCGTAAATTGGAACATACTATTCGTTGTCAACTCTGTCATTTACCGCCTAGGGTACACGTTCTCTGAAAGTCGTACATTCATTAGATGAGGTGAAAAGTCACCGACTTGAGTGACTTTCAGTGATCACTGAGAGCAGTGACGCACCACAAGTGGCAAGTGAAAATGAATGTTGTACACGGCACTTCCCATTGGGCAAGACTTTTGTCGCTACTAATGTCGTTTTCGCACATTCCGCACTAAACATGCTTGTCATCATGCCCAACATTCCGGGACAAAAATACTGAAAATTGGAAAACTGCAAGACACTGGCATAGAAACATTGCAGCAAAATCTTTCTATTATAGTGTTTCAATCACTCGCATCGAGCACTTTAGCCGCCGCGGTGGCTGAGTGGTTATGGCAGTCGGCTGCTGGCCCGAAAGACGCGGGTTCGATCCCGGCCGCGGCGTTCGAATTTCTATGGAGGCGAAATTCTAGAGGCCCGTGTACTGTGCGATGTCAGTGCACGTTAATGAACCCCAGCTGGTAGAAATTTCCGGAGCCCTTCACTACGACGTCTCGCATAGCTTAGTCGCTTTGGGACGTTAAACTCCTTAAACCAAACCAAACCATGGAGCACTTAAGAATGCCATAAAAAACCAACGGGGAACGCTTTTGACGATAGAAATAATGTTAATAGCGAAAAATGCAAGCTTGTCTACGGGCGATCTGCGGATATACTGATTGTTATAGTGGAAGCTTAAAATATGTGAAAAAATTGCGCTCATAAACTTTTTCTCGTTCAATGATACTTTGTCGAGAATTGTTGGGCATGGTCGTGTGAGAGGCTGGCATGTCCGATTGCGGCAACTTAAGTAACGAATGCACCCTAACTATAGCCAAACTTCGCGGACATAAATATAATCTTTGATTTAGCACTTTCTTCCTAACCAACTCTCTTCTTCTCCCGTGTGTGAAGTTCTTCCGTTGTGGGAAGTTTAAAATGCATGAAATGAAGTAGAGGAGAAAACTCACTACTCGGTCATTCTGTCGAGCTCGGCCCTGTCGCACTTGTCTGCGCAAGAATGCCGCTTAACAGCCTGTATTGTACTGCGCGCACTCGATACTGGTGGGCCAGCGACGTTCATTCCGCTGCAACAAATCACAGACCGTATGCTCGAGCAGTTTGCGTGTTAAACGTTTCACATTACCCTTCGCAGAATCAGTCCGTTTGGTGTATCGTCACCCATCATGACCTATTTCTTCTCCTTCTCCCCTTCTCCAGTGCACAGCAGAAGGTCAAATGTCCATCTTTCCTGCCGACCCCTTTTCTCTTCTATTAATTAAACTTATCTCTCGCTCTCATTACATTTGGGAGATGTTGCCGACGTGGCACTGCTGTCTTTTTTTTTTTCTAATAAAAGCGTTTTTTTTTCAGTGAAGCTTTCATGAGCTTCTACTCCTATTTAAAAAAAAGCCGGCCCATGCCAGATTGTTCCTTTTTTTCTAAATATTTCAGGAGCTTTTTTTTTTCTAAATGGGGCGGATACAGACAGAACTTAAATGAAGTTCAGCTATAACTATAAGTTCACTCGTAGACATTTCCTTTGAAAAAAACTATCAAAATAAATGGTGGATATAACAAGCATTTTAAAGTACATCGCGTAAGAACTTTCATTGCGTTGCTGCGGATAAAAAGGACTTCCGCGTTTCTCTCAGTTTCTGTCCAGGTGGATTTGGTTCATTTTGAAAAAAAAATTAACTTCTAATTTATATCGTCGCATTTAGTTTTCAGTGATGGACCCGTTGCGTTGTTAGGGTGCTCGGCTACTGATCCGGAGTTCACGGGTTCGAACGTTTCGATGGAGGCGAAACGCAAAGGCGCCCGTGCGCTGTGCGCTGTCAGTGCACGTTAAAGATCCCCAGGTGGTCTACCCTCGTCTCCCAAAAACTCGTCTCTACGCTACGAGAAACGTAATTGGAGAAGAGTATATTGGTTTAGGGCATTTCGGGTCTTCAAACGCACACTGCGCAATAACAGGCGCTTTAATTACTTTTCTGCCTGCGTAGAGACGCAGCTATTGCGGCCAGGGTTTCAACCCGCGAAATCGTGCTCATAAAAAAAAGTAATAACAGTCACTGCTACGGCCTCGAGGAAGGACGTTTTAATACTTCGACATCCCGTGCCCTAAAAAAATGACTGCTTAAAAACCTAGACACAACGCAAAGTTTATTGCGCCTTTATGCAACCATTTTCAGTTGGCTGTCAGAAGTTAGGGGCTATTCACAACACGATCGCAGTTCAAAAAGGCAGGCGGGCGATGTGCCTCGAACCCGACCGTGGCGGCTGCGTTTTTATGGAGGCAAAACGCTAAGGCGCCCGTGTGCTGTGCGATGTCAGTGCACGTTAAAGATCCCCAGGTGGCCGAAGTTATTCCGGAGACCTCCACTACGGCACCTCCTCCTTCAATTCTTCGTTGACTCCCTCCTTTATCCTTTTCCTTACGGCGCGGTTCAGGTGTCCAACGATATATGAAACAGATACTGCGCCACTTCCTTTCTCCCAAAACCAATGAATAATAAAATATGCCTCCTATTCTCTTCTTTTCGTATTTCCCAAACCAATCTTTTCTAGCGTTATTGCGATTTGGGCGCCTTTGCCGGCCAAATCGTGTGTAACAGGAGACTATACTTTCAGTGAACAATTTACCTCTTGAGCTGCTGCGGAAACGGGCCCGGGCCGGGCCGGGATTCACCTCGAGCTTGGTGGGCCAGGCCTGGGCTCAGTAAAGGGATCATGTAGCGGGCCCAGCCTCGGGCCGAGTTGGGGCCTCATATGCGGCCCGTGCAGTGCATGCTCTAAATGCGATAGCAGTGCGGATATCGAGTTTTAGAGCGCTAGCTCTATTGGTGGCGTTTCGAGCCGCCGAGTTGTGCTGGTTCCACGGATATAATTCAAGATGGCGGCCTCCATAGCAACGACATTGCATCAGAGCGTTGCCATGGTAACCGAGGTGGTTACATAATGGAATAAAATAACAGGCGGTAGCGTGATTCCCGAGCACGCCAAAGTCGGGCCACTTAGTCCCGACATTCGTGTGAAATTTGTGGGCCAACCCGTTTGCCGCAGCATGTTCCGGATGGCGTCATACGATTCAGCGTTTCGTGCAGCATGAACTCGCTATTTAAGTTAGAGTCTAGCTCACGGCAAGGATTCGAAGCCGGGCGACCTATGTTAGGTGTGTTAACGCTCTATATTAGGTCGCCGCCTCAGCGTCGGCTCATTTTTGTGTCCTCATTTCGATGATGATGATGGATTTTTATGGCGCAAGGGCAGCTGAGGCCAAGGAGCGCCATTGCACAAGGTACTTTCGACTTCTCAAGGTGGGGTCAAAGACACACTTCCCAAGCATTTCACCCTTTATAAGCCGAGCACCAGACCAGGGGAAAGCTTGTACCCATTGTATCACCGGTGGGTATATACCCGGCGGCATTGGGGATCGAATCCCGTACCTCCCGCATGCGAGGCGGATGTTCAGACCAAGGCCACGGACGCAATGAAGATACATCAAAACGTAAATTTAGTTCTCACCTCCGGTCCTCGGGATTAGGTGACCAACGAAACGATTTTTTAAGCCGCGGTGGCTCAGTGGTTAGGGCGCTCGACTACTGATCCGGAGTTCCCGGGTTCGAACCCGACCGCGGCGGCTGCGTTTTTATGGAGGAAAAACGCTAAGGCGCCCGTGTGCTGTGCGATGTCAGTGCACGTTAAAGATCCCCAGGTGGTCGAAATTATTCCGGAGCCCTCCACTACGGCACCTTCCTTTCTTCTTTCACTCCCTCCCTTATCCCTTCCCTTACGGCGCGGTTCAAGTGTCCGCCGATATATGAGACAGATACTGCGCCATTTCCTTTCCCCTAAACCAATTATTATTATTATTAAGATGCGAAAGCCTTATATCGCTCATTAGCAATGAAACACAGCGGCGTCGGCATCCGGGATAAGTGGTCCGCAAAACCCCCAATACCGCATTCAGCAAAGAAAAAAAAAATTCTTCCTAAGCTGCGGGGAGTCGAACGAAGGTCCTTCACATTTCTAGCCAGGCGCGAAAGCTATAGGCATCACAACCGCTTTGCTTCTTGGCGAATCAAGGTGAACTTAGTGTATGCATTGTCTTACGAATGTATGCTAATCAGTAGGTGTGTCACGAAAGGAATGAAAAAAAAAACAGAAATTCAAAATTAGTGCTTTCGCCTTCAAAGCTAATAAAAAGCCTTATGTGCCCTCCATTATTTTTTTTCTCGATGCGACTTCTAATCCTGTCGCATTGAAGTCTTAATTCTGGGCGTCTCTCCGGCCTCCTATTCGGCGCACGACGTGATGGTGAAGAGCACATCGGGCAGCTCGTATGCACGTGCCGCTGATGACAGTTGCGATAGCGGAAACACTTTATTAGATAACAATCAAAATGTAAATCAAAGGCCCGCTAGTTGGTATTTGCGCAGTTCGTGCTTCTTGAAACAAGCACACCTGGCTTTTGGCGTGTCCGCATGCATTATTTGCGTCGGCCTTTTTGTCGCGTTGATTGTACCGCGCTTTCCATGCAGAAAACTGAGAGTCGAAGTGCGGCGGGTGGGAGCGGTTGTTTGTTTACCGGTCGCGTTTGATTACCAGCGAGCTTCGTGATGTCCGCGTCCTTGCAAGACATTGTGCAAGCGAAGGCTCCATGCATGCGGGAGAAGAACATCGGCTGGAGCGTGCAGCCATTAAGCGAAGCGCGCCATTGTCAGTTTGACGGCACTATTTGCGGGGTGAATGCGTGAAGGGAGGGGGGGGGGGGGGCACTTTCGCCACGTGTGCTCAGTTGTCTCTGAACGCTTTGGCGAAAGACTGACGGCGTGTGTTTTTCCTTATCTACCTTAGAGCCCAGACGTTGTGGCATCAAGCTTTCTGGCTGTTTCCTCAGAATAAAGGAACTACAGTCGGAAACAACTCAAGGACGAAGCTGCTTTCCCCCGTCAAAGGAATTCCATTCCAGCCAATGGCGTCGGCCGATTCTCACGACCCTGCTAGCGTGACAATGCGGGGATGAGACTATCGCCGAACATGGAGCGAGAGGGTTATCCCCTTTCATCTTCCACGGGGAAAACCCGCTTCGTTCTTGAGTTGTATTCGACTTTAGTGCAATGCACGGGCCTCATTGTGAGGCCCGAGCCCGAGGCACAAATCTCGGCCCAGGCCCGCGGCTTCAAGCCCGGACCCGGCCCGGGCTAACTACATTACCCCTTAACTTAGCCCGGACCCGGCCCGCCAAATTCTGTGTGAGGCCTGAGCCCGGGCCCTGTCCGGGCCAGTTCTGGCAGCAGCTGAAGAGGTCAATTACTCACTGTGTGCAAGTAGATTTCTACTACATGAATAAAGATGCGACCGGCAAAGGCATTCAAATCGCAAAAACGGTTGAAAAAATTGTTTTGGTAAAAAAAACATGCACAAAAGAGAAGCACAGGCGGGTTCGCTCGCTCGGCTTTTTGAAGAGTGATCTCGTCTGTTGGTTGCACTGAATAAGTTCAAAGCAAAATGAAAAGCGTTGTATGCATGCGTAGTAAACTACTTTGCGTTGCCTCTAAATTTTTATACATTCAGCTTTTACGGTCCGCAATGTCTAAATATTAAAACGCCCTCGCAGCCGTAGCAATGACATTTCGTTTTTTTTTATGAGCATGATTTCGTGCGTTGAATTCATGGCCGCATTGGCCGCGTTTCAGGAACAGAAAGCAAAAGTGTCTGTTTACTGTCTGACCCGAAGGGGCCTAAACCAACATTCTCTTCCCCAATGGCATGCATTCCTCATAGCGCAGCAGTAGTAGTAGTAGTAGTAGTAGTATTTAGTGGTTTATTAAACTATTAATAGAAAGAAATGTAAAGATTTTTGCTAGCCCCGGCATCTGCCATCGATACTGAAGCACCTGAGCTGGGGCAGCGGAAATAAAGGATAGCAGGCAGAATGGAGAAATGAAATGAAAGAGGTGAGGGGACAGGAAGAGAGGATAGGGGGAGAGGTAGTATACACGAAAAATATTTACACAATAATAAATGTGTACAGGTTGCGCGCGTGGTTATTCATGATGAAGCAGGAGATATGGTTTTGGGAGGAAGGCACCCAATCAAAGACAGTTTTGGAACAGCTAGAGCAGCTGCTTTTCCCCTTTGCACTGCTCCTAAGGCTTTCTTTACTTCCTCTTTCGTTACTGGCGGGATGACGCATTGCTGTGCACTGCTGTCTTTCTCATTAACGCTCTGATTACATTGGCTACTGTACAGGTCCGTGTAGAACTCTTCGGCTACGTTAACTATCTTATCCATACTGCTAATGGCATTGCCCTGCTTGTCTCTTAACACATACATCTGGTTTTTACCTATGTCTAGTTTTCTTTTCATCGCTTTAAGGCTACCTCCGTTCTTAAGAGCATGCACGATTCTTTCCATATTAAACTTCCTTACGTCGGCTCCCCCCCCCCCCCCCCCGGCGCTTATTTATTAACTTCGATAGCTCTGCTATTTCTATTCTGTCTGTAGGGTTAGACGCCCTCATGCTTTGGCGTTTCTAATTCAAATATTTTGTCTCCTGAGATAGCTTGCCGGTATCCTGTCGAACCGTCCTACTGACTACTTCTACTGCGCACTCCGTAATGACAGCTGTCAGATTACCGTTCATTGTATGAACATTAAGATCGCCTTCCTCAGTTAAAGCTGAATATCTGTTCTGCAGCGATATCCTCAATTCCTCTATTTTCCCTCTTGTCGCTTGTTAGTTAATAGACTTCCTCTTCACTAGCTTCTTCCGTTCTCTCTTCAAGTCTAAGCTAATTCGAGACCTTACCATTCTGTGTTCGCTACAGGGCACCTTTCCGAGGACGGCCACATGCTGCACGATACCAGGGGGAGCGCATAGTATAAACTCGATTTAATTTTTAGTCTCACCATTGGGGTTCTTCCAGGTCCACTTCCTGTTCTCTCGTTTGCAGAAGAAGATGTTCATGATCCGTAAATTATATCTATCTGCGAACTGTACCACTAACTCTCCCCTGCTATTCCTGGAACCTATCCCATAATCGCCTATCGCGTGGTCGCCAGCCTGCCTTTTGCCCACCTTCACATTGAAGTCGCCCAGGGAAAGCAGCTGGTGAAGGGGAAAAGCAGCTGGTGAGGATCAGGTAACTGCAGATTTGTTGAAGGACGGAGGGGAAATTGTGCGAGAAAAACTAGCCGCCCTGTATACGCAATGCCTTATGACCTCAACTGTACCAGAAGCTTGGAAAAACTCAAACATTATCTTAATTCATAAGAAAGGAGGCTCAGTGGCTTGAAAATTACAGGCCTATCAGCTTACTCTCCGTTGCCTACAAGTTACTAAGGTAATCGCTAATAGAGTCAGGGCAACCTTAGACTATAATCAACCAAATGATCAGGCAGGCTTTCGTAAAGGATATTCCACAATTGACCACATTCACACTATCAATCAGGTGGTAGACAAATGCGCAGAATATAACCAACCCCTGTATATAGCCTTCATTGATTACGAGAAAGCGATTGACTCAGTGGAAACATCAGCATTCATACAGGCATTGCTGGAATCAGGTTGTAGAAGAGCCTTATGTCAAAATACCGGAAGATTTATATAGCAACTGCGCAGCTACCACAGTCCTCCATAAAGTCAGCAATAAAATTCCAGTAAGGAAGGGCGTCAGGCAAGGAGACACGACCTCGCCAATGCTATTCACCGCCTATTTACAGGAGGTATTCCGTGGCCGGAATTGGGAACAGTTAGCGATAAGAGTTAATGAAGAATACCTAAATAATATGCGATTCGCTGATGTCGTTGTCTTGCTGAGCCACTCAGGAGGTGAACTGCAAATCATGATCAATGAGTTAGCCAGGCAGAGCAGAAAGGCGGGTCTAAAAATTGACGGGCAGAAAACCAAAGTAATGATCAACAGTCTAGCAAGGGAACAGCAGTTCACAATTGGCAGCAATAGCCTGGAAGTTGTGAACGAATACGTCTACTTAGGGCAGGTAGTGATAGCTGATCCGGATCATGAGAGGGAAATAACTAGAAGATTAAGAATGGGGTGGAGCACATATGGCAGGTTCTCTCAGATCATGAATGGCAGTTTACCGATATCCCCCAAGAGAAAAGTGTACAACAGCTGTATCTTACCGATACTCACCTACGGAGAAGAAACGTGGTGTCTAACAAAAAGGGTTCAACTTAAGTTAAAGACAACGCAGCGAGCCATGGAAAGAAAAATGATAGGTGTAACGTTAAGAGACCGTAAGCGGGCAGAGTGGGTGAGGGAACAAACGCGTTTTAATGACATTCTAGTCGAAATCAAGTGGGAGAAATGGGCTTGGACAGGGAATGTAATGCGAAGGCAAGATAACCGCTGGCCCTTAAGGGTAACGGAGTGGATTCCTAGAGAAGGCAAGCGTAGCAGGGGGCGGCAGAAGGTTAGGTGGGCGGATGCGATTAAAAAGTTTGCAGGCATAGGGTGGGCGCAGCTGGCACAGGACAGGGTTAATTGGAGAGATATGGGACAGGCCTTTGCCCTGCAGTGGGTGTTGTCAGGCTGATGATGATGATGATGATGATTATGATGATGATGATGATGTATGAGCTTAGTGTCTAATGCAAATGCGTCACTGAAGATATCATTTCTTCATCCCTGAAGGTTTTACTTTGTTGCTGTTTGGCGAGACAACGGTGGTTGGATTGAGCTTTGATTTGTGATATGTGCGCAGCTCACATCCAGGCAGGCCCAGCTAAATTGAAGCAAGGACCCAAAGAAGTTCTTTAGCAGGCAGGGCAGGATTGCGACCAATCCCATTTTGATCGCCGGAGATGCCTATGTCATTTCAAAGTTAGAGAAGGTCAGAATAGGGACGTAGTTTTACAGTTTTTGTTTAAAAAAAAAGCAATTGTTCTGAGCGTTTTAGTTCCCTCTCGCGTTTGGAGCGAACCGCGCGAAATCCCCGCCCGCTGGCTCTGCCTGACAGCGACTGCGTCCATGCCGCGTTTTTTTTCTCTTCATGACAACATTCGTTGCGAATTTCATGCACTCTAATCAGAGCGCTGTCACAGTAAAACCGCCGCTAGAAAAGCTGCGACTCTAGCCACGCACGACAGGGCCCTGATCGAAAAAGTTTCACAAATCTTCATCCGACGCGAAGGTAAATAAGCAAAGACCAATTATTGTTGTAATTAGGAGCCCCGCCGCGGTGGCTCAGTGGTTAGGGTGCTCGACTACTGATCCGGAGTTCCCGGGCTCGAACCCGACCGCGGCGGCTGCGTTTTTATGGAGGCAAAACGCTAAGTCGCCCGTGTACTGTGCGATGTCAGTGCACGTTAAAGATCCCCAGGTGGTCGAAATTATTCCGGAGCCCTCCACTACGGCACCTCTCTCTTCCTTTCTCCTTTCACCCCCTCCTTTACCCTTCCCTTACGGCGCGGTTCAGGTGTCCAACAATATATGAGACAGATACTGCGCCATTTCCTTTCCCCCCCAAAACCAATTATTATTGTAATTAGGAACAAAAAACTCTACGCCATAAGCGAGCGGTAACAAAATTTTTTCGATATGACCGTTGCTATCATGAGGCGCAGTTTTGTCTTTGAATAATTTTTCCTCCGGCAACTTTTGTATGTATATAGGTAAGGTACGGAGATGTTTACTTCCTCCTGCAGCGCATTCGCGTGCCACACCCTGTCCGTGACATGCCCCCATTCCGTTCTGTCTATCACCTTTTACTCTTGCCCTCCTAATGTGAGCGAATTGTGTTTTTTCTTCCTTATTTAGAGCACGTTGTTGCACGATGTCGCTGTTAACTCTTCCTCCGGCATTTGTCCCGGTGGTTATACAGCCTGACTTCTTTCTACGCGTGGGTTAGAACTAAAGCTTTAAAACACGTAGGGGTTTTGAATGAAAGTTTTTGTGAGTCTCACTCTCAACTTTTTTTCTATGCATGCTTCATTTGAATGCGACCGGACTTCACTGGATTCAAGGAGAAAATCAGGCTTCTGCATCAGAATAATATGTTACCGTTCCCATAAAACAGCTATAAATTTTAGTACAAAGATTTATTTTTCTCATTGCTTTTGCTGAGATGGTCTTTTCAGGCCTCAAGTCGCTTTTTTGTGTGTGCATCTTATCTATGTTTCATTACTTCTCCTGTGTCCCTGAGGTTTCTTCATTCCTGCATGAACGTTGTTATGAACACAGTGATCTAAAAAAGATCTAAAAAGAGTAGTAGTGCTTTAACGTATTTGAACCGAGTAGGCGTGTGAAATCATCTGTCTAGCCTGATTGGTTCATGGCTATGCTTTGCTTCGTCGTTGGCATCTCTGGCGACGATATTAGTTCGATAGTAGTGTTAGTTGATGAAGATGACAATGTGAAATGCACAGCGCGAGAGTGTGTATATCATAACTTATAACTCACTTATAACACCCTTGTAAAACCTGTAATTGAATATGGCAAAATTGTTTGGGATCCTTACACCGCGACTAACAAAATAAAAGTTGAGAAAGTTCAGAAATTTGCTTCCCGTTTTATCTTCAATAAATATCACCGAACTGATTCACCAACCGAATTATGTAAATTAGCAAACCTTAAAAGTTTAGAATACTGCACTAAGGTAGATAGGCTGAAGTTTCTTTACCTTTTAATTCATGGCCACTTGAATATCAACACATCACCATATTTTACAATACACCCTAATGAGACATCAAGACATCGCCATTCCTTGTACATTCCTGTGCCGCGTTCTTATAATGATTGTTTTAAGTACAGCTTTTTTCCTCGTGTTACTAAAGAATGGAACAAGCTGCCTGATTCCGTTGTAAATATTAACTCCCTCGATGCCTTTCTAGAATGCCTGAAATCTTACCTGAACCGTAGTGCACTAATGTAATAGTTCTGCC